>PITA01023770.1:0-27522 GCA_004023965.1 Spilogale gracilis
GGGGTAAATGCCCAGTAGTGCAATTGCAGGGTCATAGGGTAGCTCTATCTTTAATTTTTTAAGGAATCTCCACACTGTTTTCCAAAGCGGCTGCACCAGTTTACATTCCCACCAACAGTGTAAGAGGGTTCCCCTTTCTCCGCAGCCTCTCCACCACTTGTTGTTTCCTGTCTTGTTAATTTTGGCCATTCTGACTGGTATAAGGTGGTATCTCAGTGTGGTTTTGATTTGAATTTCCCTGATAGTTAGTGACGCTGAACATTTTTTCATGTGTCTGTTAGCCGTTTGTATATCTTCTACGGAGAAGTGCCTCTTCATGTCTCTTGCCCATTTTTTGATGTGTTCATCTTCTTTTTGGGTGTTGAGTTTGAGTAGTTCTTTAGCCCTTATTTGTATCTTGATTCAAGCAATCAAATTAGTTTTTTTTAAAGATTTTATTTATTTATTTAACAGAAACACAACTAGAGGGGAACACAAGCAGAGGGAGTGAGAGAGGGAGAAGCAGGCTTCCCGCCACGCAGGGAGCCCGATGTGATCCTGGACTCCAGGATCATGACTTGAGCTGAAGGCAGATGCTTAACGACTGAGCCACCCAGGTGCCCCAACACATTGTTTTTTAAAAAGTCATGTAAGATATTTTTTGGACAACTGGAAGTCTGACACTGACTGGATATTAAGGAATTATTTTATTTATTATTATTATTTTTTTTTTAAAGATTTTTTATTTATTTGACAGAGAGAAACACAGCCAGAGAGGGAACACAAGCTGGGGGAGTGAGAGAGGGAGAAGCAGGCTTCCTGCCGAGCAGGGAGCCCGATGTGGGACTCCATCCCGGGTCTCCGGGATCATGACCTGAGCCGAAGGCAGTCGCTCAACCAACCAAGCCACCCAGGCTTCCCTATTTATTATTTTTAATAGTTTTGTGATTTAAGAGAATCCTTATCTTTTAGAGATGCATCTGAATTATTGACAGATAAAATGATATGTCTAGCATTTGCTGAAAAATAATAAGAGGGCAGAGTGAGTGGGGATACAGAAAAAATGAGATTGGTGTTATGTTAATAATTGTTGAAATTGGATGATGGGTACATGATGTTCATTATACTATTATTCTCACTCCTTTTTAAATACATTTAAAAATTTTCCATGATGATTTTTCTAAAATGTTATGGGAGAAGTGCTAGACATATTCCATTTGTCCCTCCAGATCCACTCCCCACCTTTCCCCTCATGCTGTGTCTGGGAAGCTGACCTCTATGGATAGAATCAATGGGTTCCTGGGCCCTCTGCTGGGTTTGTAAAATGGGACACATGTAGGAGATGGAAGGAAGGAAAGAGACTGAAGTTGGGGTTTTTCATTTCCCAGGCTCCCTCCCTGATGAGTCACAGTGAGCTGGCTGTCTCCTTTAATGAACCACAAGTCTCAGCTCCTACCAAGGCTCTCTCCACCCATTCCTCTTTGCTGCTGATCTCTCTTCTTGCCCCCGGGTATTGCCCTATACCTCATGGTTCCTCTAGACCCTGCCCACGCTTTTATAAGTAATCTCTTATTAAACTCTTCTCAAATTACCCAATTTGGGCATGCCATCTGTTTATTGATGGGCTCCTGCCTGATACTGGAAGATAATCAGCAGCAACAGGCAGAATGAGGGGAGGAAGCCCAGAGTAGTGGGGAGGAAGCAGTAAGAGGGACTGAAGTGAGAGGAGAAGTAGCTGGGGACACAGATGACAGCCAAACCATGTAACAACCTGTCGCCCACAGGCACTAAACAGTCAGAAGGGACTCCAGGTGTAAACAACTAGCGCTGATACACCCCAGTTCTTTCTCAGTCCTGCTTGAGTTGCATCCAGATCTGTAGGACAGGACTGGTTGGATTACTTGCACTTAAGTTTTCCCAGATGGTTAGGGCCTGGTGGTTAGCAGGACCCTCAGATTCTCTTGTCCCAAGGGAATCTAAGCTGCCAGCAGGGACCCTGGTGCACCTGGAAAGCCTTAGTGGCCTCTGGGAAAACAGCCCTTAAATTTTCCCCAGGGAGCTGGGGCAAGAAAGGTAAGTGGTGGCTCCAGTCAAGGATAGTGCTCAGGCTTCAAAATCTAAACCTGGGTTGGGGGAAGGTCTCCTTCCCACACTGACAGCTTGGTCCCACACAGCAAAGAAAACTGAGCCCGTGGGAAGTAGGCTGGGTAATGCTACAAATCATGTGGTTCCCTAACTCTATTGAGCCGTAGCCTCTCTTAAAATGTTCTAATTTTAAAATACATTTACTTAACATTATATATAGCTGATAGTTCAAAATGGCTCAGAAATAAGCTATAACCAGATACATAATGAAAGGTCTCCCTCTAAAGCCTGCCCCAGCTGCCCAGTGCTCTTCCTCTCCAATTAAACAGCCACTGTAAACTGCCAGAGATTTTTTTAATGTATGTGAAAATAGACCCTCACTCTTCTCCTTTTAACATGATATATGCTCTATTCTGCCTTTTCTCTCTCTCTTTTTTTTTTTTAAGATTTTATTTATTTGACAGAGAGAAACACGGCCAGAGAGGGAACACAAGCAGGGGGAGTGAGAGAGGGAGAAGCAGGCTTCCTGCTGAGCAGGGAGCCCGATGCGGGACTCATTCCCGGTCTACAGGATCATGACCTGAGCTGAAGGCAGTCGCTTAACCAACTGAGCCACCCAGGCGCCCCTGCCTTTTCTCTTAAAAAACATCTTCGAGGAGTGCCTGGGTGGCTCAGTTGGCTGGGCGTCGGACTTCTGATTTTGTTTGGCTCAGGTCATGATCTCAGGGTCATGAGGTTGAGCCCTGTGTCAGGCTCAGTGGGAATCAGCTTGAGATTTTCTCTCTCTCCCTCTACCCCTTCCCCCCTCCCAAATCCCATCTTAGAGATCTTTCCATACTGATACATACAGAGTTTCCTGGTTGTTTTGTTCCAGCCATGTGGTATTCCAGTGTATAGTAATGTACTTCATTATCCCTAGTGATAGAAATTTAGGTAGTTTCCCATCTTTTGCTATTACTAATAATACACATGTTGTATGAATGAATGAGTGAATAGGCGATGTCCAAATGGACAATTTTGTACATGGATCATTTCCCATATCTGCTAATGTTTGTGGGGTAAATTCCTAGAAGTGAAATTACTGGGTCAAAGATCATATGCCCTTGTAATTTTTCTTAAAGATTTTAATTGATTTATTTGAGAGAGAGAGAAAGAGACATACACAGAGAGAGAACATGAGCATGAGGGAGTAGCAGAGGGAGCATACTCCCTGCTGAGCAGGAAGCCTGCTGGAGGTAGATGCTTAACCAGCTGAGTCACCCAGGTGCCCTTGCTTTCGATAAATACTGCTAAACTGACTTTCAGGAAGGTTGTGCCAGTTTACATAGGAAAGTTGTGCCAAGGCCCCTTAAAGACAGCTGCAGCAGGGGTGGAATGTCCTCTATTGTTGCCTCATTTGAACTTAGTGCCCTGTGGGATATCTCTGCCCAGCTGGGCACTGTCACCAAACCTCTTTGATCCTGACATGCCTAAATCCAAGCCAGACCTTCTATATTAGCTTTCTACGGCTGTGTAGCAAATTACCACAAACTTAGTGGCTTAAAAAAACATGAATTTATTACTCATGTTAGTGGGTGAGCAATCCTGGCATAGGTTAACTGAGTCCTCTGCTCAGGGTCTCATTGGGCTGAAGTCAAGGTGTCAGCTGGATGGGGCTATGAACCCATGTGAAGCTCAGAGTCTCCTCTAACTCATTTAAGTCTTTCTTTTTTTCCTTCCTTCTTTCTTTCCTTCTTTCTTTCTTTCTTTCTTTCTTTCTTTCTTTCTTTCTTTCTCTATCTATCTATCATCTATTTATCTATCTATCATCATTTTAAGTAATCTCTACACCCAACATGGGGCTTAAACTCATGACCCAGAGATCAAGAGTCACATGCTCCACTGACTAAGCCAGCCAGGCACATCCAGATTGATTTTCTTAAAGTTGTGGATTAAGAACCCCATTTCCTTGCTGGCTGTTGGTAGAGGGATCTCTCTCAACGTGGACAGACTGCTCTCAGGGCCTAGCCATGTGGCTTTCTCATAATATGGCAGCTACATCTGCAAAGTCAGCAGGACAACCTCCCTCCAGTCTGCTATGGCAGGATCTGGTATGATATAACCTAATCAATGGAATGATTATCCCACCATATTCACAGATCCTGCCCACACTCAAGGGGAGGGGATTAATCAAAGTCTGTATACTAGGGAGTGAGAGGCCATCTTAGAATTTTGCTACCACAACTGCATTTGTTCCTGAGCCCAGCTTTGCTCAGCTGCTGGTGTCAGCCTGAATTCTGGCTCTTGCTGACCTGGCTGCTGTCCCCGGTTCAGGATTCCATGTAACCCTGACTCCATCTTTGTGTCCATCAGGGCTGCCCCCTCTTGCTTAGTCCATGCTTAGACCATGCATCAGTTTCTTGGTTGCTGGCTGCATATCCACACTCCTCTAAAAACAAAATTGTCCTACCAGGTGGTTCTCAGCTGCCTACCTCCAGCACTAGTTGTCCCTGCCTCAGCCAATCCATGAAGGCTGGTTAGCCCTTCCAGGGTAGAGGATTCAGAATCTACAGACAACAAAGGCCAAACACTAAGCTAATGACCACCAACCACACCAGTCACCTCCTCACCTCCTCTCCCTCTCTTCTTCCTCTACATATTCAATCTTGAAGGGGGTCCTTCATGCCACTGGTTCATTCATGCCACTATCTTCATGGTCATGTATTTAAAATGTATTTCTACTGGATCTTTCAGTTCTCACACAGTCGTCTTTAGAATCTGAATGATTAAATTATTAGTACAATTCCTTCTTAAGACATGATTTCCTAAATTTCTTAGATGTAGCAAAAGAGATATTAGTTCCAAGAATCTCTCTTCAACACTCTCTCCTGTCCATCCTCTTTTCTCTAGTTCCTACTTTTCTATCACCCTTCCCATTGGAGCACCATGACAGGAGTTACACAGCATGACCATTAAAAAACCTTTTGATCTGACATAATTTGCTTGTTTTTAGTTCCTGCAACCCTATCTGTAGTGCTAAAGGTAGTTCCCCCCCAAAGAAATATTTTATGAGCCATCAGGAGACCATTATTCTGTAACCACATCTGAGAACTGGGTATTTTTTCTCTAAGAAAATTGAGATGTTTTGAAAATTTACCAAGATAGAATTGAGATGTTTTCAGCTGCAAATTCCTCTATGGTATACATTAAAACTGTTAATATTTTTACATGAAAAGGACTATAATTAAATTATATAAACACACAGAGTACCAACTAAGAGTTTTAAGTCCTTTCTGTCTGGGGCTAAGAATAACAGATAGGCACAGATTCTTATCTTGCTTTAATTGATGATTGCAAATTTTACAAAGAGTAATTTATAAGTTACCTTCTTTATAATTTCATAATATATGAAGAATTATCCTTCAATCATTCATACGTAACTATACCACAAATACTGTTTTGTTTTTTTGTTTTTGTTTTTGTTTTTTAAATTGAAGGTTCTTGGGCAACCTTGCATCAAGATACTCTAGTGGCATCATTTTTCCAATGGCATTTTTACTTTGTGTTTCTGGGTCATATTTTGTCAATTCTCACAAAATTTCAAACTTTTTCACTATTATAACATTTGTTATGATGATCTGTGGTCAGTGATCTTTGATGTTACTATTGTAATTGTTTTAGGGCACCATAAACCACAACCATATGGCTTGGTGAACTTAATCAATAAATGTGTGTGTTCTGACTACTCCACTGACTGGCCATTCCCCCATCCCTCTAACTCTCTTAGGGCCTCCCTATTTCCTAAGTTACAATAATATTGAAATTAGGCCAATTAATAACCCTACAACAGTCTCTAAGTATTCACATAAGAGTGCCACACCTCTCACTTTATTTTTTTTTAAGATTTTATTTATTTATTTGACAGAGAAGAGGGAGAGAGCACAAGCAGAGGGAGGGGCAGGCAGAGGGCAAGGGAGAAGTAGGCTCCTTGCTTGGCAAGGAGTAGGGCTTGATCCCAGGACCCTGGGATCATTTTTTTAAAAGATTTTATTTATTTGTCAGAGACAGACACACACATAGTGAGAGAGGGAACATAAGCAGGGGGAGTGGGAAAGGAAGAAGCAGTATTCCGGCGGAGCAGGGAGCTCGATGTGGGGCTCTATCTTAGGAACCTAGGATCATGACCTAAGCCAAAGGCAGATGTTTAACTGACTGAGCCACCCAGCCACCCCTACACATCTCTCACTTTAAATCAAAGGCTAGGGGGGTGCCTGGCTAGGTCAGTGAGTAGAGCATGCAACTCTTGATCTCAGAGTAAGGAGTTCAAGACCCACGTTGCGCATAGAGCTTACTTAAAAAAAGTTTTAAAAAGTCATTAAAAAGAATAAACCAATCAGGGGCACCTGGGTAAACAAGTTAGCCATGTTGTGAGTGTAAAACAAAAGTTCTTGCAAAATTCACAAAATTGTAAGTGCTCCTCCAGTGAACACACAAATGATAAGAAAGCAAAACAACTTCGCTGCTGATAAGGAGTAAGTTTTAGTGGTCTGGAAAGAAGATCAGACCAGCTACAACATTCCCTTAAGCCAAGGCCTAATCCAGAGCAAGGCCCCAAGTCTCTGCAATTTTCTCAAAGCTGAGAGAGGTGAGGAAGCTGCAGAACAAAAGTTTTTGTTTGTTTGTTTGTTTGTTTGTTTAGATTTTGTTTATTTATTTGACAGAGAGAAACACAGCTAGAGAAGGAACAGAAGCAGGGGGAGTGAGAGAGGGAGAAGCAGGCTTTTCACTGAGCAGGGAGCCTGATGTGGGGCTTGATCCTAGGAGTCTGGGATCATGACGTGAGCTTAATGACTGAGCCACCCAGGTGCCCCTACAGAAGAAAAGTTTGAGGGTTGAAGAGGTTGGTCCATGAAGTTTAGGGAAAGAAGTGGTCTTCTTACAATCAAAGTACAAGGTGAAACAGCAAGCGCTGATGTAGAGCCCACAGTTACTTATCCAGAGGATTCAGCTAAGGTAATTAATGAAGGTGGCTACACAAAGTAACAGACTTCTATTGGAAGAAAATGCCATCTAGGACTTTCATAGGAGGAGAGCGGTCAGTGCCTGGCTTCAAAGCTTCAAATGCAGCTGGGGACTTTAAATTGAAGCCAATGCTCACATACCATTCTGAAAATCCCAGGGCCATTAAGAATTATGCTAAATCTACTCTGCCTGTGCTCTACAAGTGGAACAACAAAGCCTGGATGACAGCACATCTGTTTACAACATAGTTTACAAATATTCCAAACCCACTGCTGAGACCTACTGCTCAGAGAAAAAGATTCTTTTCAAAATATTACTGCTCATTGACAATGCATCTGGTCACCCAAAAGCTCAGATGGAGACGGACAACAAGATTAATGTTGTCATGTCTGCTAAAACAGTATCCATATGGCAACCCATGGATAAAGAAGTCATTTCAACTTTCAAGTCTTATCAATTATGAAATACATTTCATAAGACCAGAGCTGCCATTGATAGTGATTCCTCTGATGAGTCTGGGAAAAGTGAATCTGCAAAACTTCTGGAAGGATTCACCATTCCAGATGCCATTAACAACATTTGTGATTCATGGGAAGAGGTCAAATATCAACACTAACAGGGGTCTGGAAGAAGTTGATTTCAACCCCCATGGATGACTTTGAGGGGTTCAAGACTTCAGTGGAGAAAGCAACTGCAGATGTGGTGGAAACAGCAATAGAACAATAATGAGAAGTAGGGCCTGAAGATGGGGCTGCATTGTTGCAATTTCACAATAAAACTTTAATGAATGAGGTGCTGCTTCTTATGGATGAGCAAAAAAAGTGGTTTGTTGAACTGGAATCTATTTCTGATGAAGACAGTGTGAAGACTGTTGAAATGACAGCAAAGGGTTTAGGATAGTACATAAACTTAGTTGATAAAGCAGTGGCAGGGTTGAGAGGACTGACTCTAATTTTGAAAGAAGTTCTACTAAAATACTATCAAACAGCATCACATGCTACAGAGAAATCGTTCATAAAAGGAAGAGTCGATCGACGAGGAACACTTCACTGTTCTTTTTTTTTTTTTTTTAAAGATTTTATTTATTTGACAGAGAGAAACACAGCCAGAGAGGGAACACAAGCAGGGGGAGTGAGAGAGGGAGAAGCAGGCTTCCCGCCAAGCAGGAGGCCCGATGTGGGACTCGATCCTGGATCTCCGGGATCATGACCTGAGCCAAAGGCAGTCTCCCAACCAACTGAGCCACCCAGGCATCCTTCACTGTTCTCTTATTTGAAGAAATCGTCACAGCCGCCCCAAACTCCAGCAACCACCACCCCAATCAGTTAGCAGCCATCACCATAGAAGCAAGACCCTTCACCAGCAAAAAGATCATGACTGACTGAAAGCTCGGATGGTGGTTAGTATTTTTTAGGCATAAAGTATTTTTTAATTGATGTATGTACACTGTTTTTTTAAGATGATGCTATTATTGCATACTTAATAGACTACAGTATGGTGTAAACAAAACTTTAACATGAACTGGCAAACCAAAAACTTCATTTGACTCACTTTATTGTGATACTTGACTTATCACAGTGGTCTGAAACCAAACCCAAATAACTCCGAGGTATGTCTGTATTAATATCTCTCTACATTAGGTGCCAGGATTGACTTTAACAAAGGTGGCAAAAGGTGCATCTATCCTTGTCTTGTACTGTTTTGCTACCATGCTTGAAATCATTCTATTAGATGTTTTTTTCTCTTAGTGCTATAGGCTTTCTGTTCTTTAGGGGTCCCTTTGCCTCATTTAAAAAAAGAAAACATTTTATTTTGAGATAATTATAAATTTAAAGGCAGTTGTAAAAAATAATACAGAGATTCCATGTATCCTTTACTCACTTTCCCCCAACGGTAACATATTACAAAACTAGAGTACAATATCACAACCAAGATACTGACACTGATACAGTGTTGTGTGTATTGATAGCATCTTCCTTTTTATTGCCGAGTGATATTTCACGGTATGGATATACTACAACTTAACCATTCACCTTCTGAAGGACATCTGAATTGTTCCAGTTTAGGGATACTATGAATGAAGCTGCTATAAACATTAACATACAGGTTTTCATATGAACATAAGGTTTTATTTCTCTCATATGAATGCTCAGAAGTACAAGCGTTAGGTCATAAGGTAGGTGTATATTTAGTTTTTTAGGAAACTGCCAAATTGTTTTCTCCAGTGGCTATATCATTTTACACACCCTCCCCCAAGCAAGACATGAGTGATCTAGTTTCTCTGCATCTTTGCCAGCATTTAGTGTCACTATTTTTAAATATCAGCTATTCTGATGAGTTTGCACTTTGCTAAAGGTTAATATTTTTTTGTGTGCTTATTTGTCATCTGTATATCCTCTTCAGTAAAATGTCTCTTCATGTTTTTAATCCATTTCCTAAGTGGATTATTGCTTTGTTTTGTTTAAGTATTAAGTTTTGAGAGTTCTTGACATATCCTGAGGCTCTGCTTGTTTGTTTATTCAGTCTACTTTCTGTTGTTAAGATTGGGTTAATTTCTATCACTCTACCTTCCAGTTCACAGATTCTTTCTTCTGTGTCCTATTCTGCGGGTGAGCCCATTTACTGAGTTTTTAAATTTTGGTTATTTTATTTTTCAGTCTGAAATTTCCATTTGGTTTTTCTTTATGACTCTATTTCTTTATTGAAAATTTTAATTTTTTCATTTGTGTAAAGTATATTTGTAATTGTTCATTATTTTTATGATGGCTGCTTTAAAATCTTTGTCAGATAATCGTAACATGTGTTTCATCTCAGTGTTGGCATCTTTTCACATTTAACTTGAGATCTTCCTTATTCCTAGTATTGCAGGTGATTTTTTACTGAAACCTGGGCATTTTGGGTATTATGTTATGCTGCTGTACCTTATTTAAACCTTCTGTTTTAGCTGTTTTTGTTTTTGTTTTCTTTTTTTTTAGCTCTTTTTAAAATACAACTCCAACAGGAGAAGAGGGGATTTCTCCCTTTCCCCAATCACTACCAGGTCAGCACAGAAGTCTGCTCAGTCTCTGCTGGACTGGGAGGGGAGGTTCAGAGCAGGGGACTCCTTATTACTCCTCGGTGTGGTGGGAGTTTAGGCTCCCCCACTAGGTCTCCACTGGCACCCCAGGGAGATGGTGCCCTCAATATCGTTGAGCAACGGTAAAAGTCCTGACTCTCCAGTAGGCTTCTTCTGATACTACTTCAGTGGAATGGACACAGGGTGGAAGTAGAGGTTCCTCATATGGTTTCCTCCTTACCATCCAGTAAGGAAGAAAGAACTGGCACATGTAGCCTTTTCTGATGCCATCCTAACAGGCAGGTTGAGGTACCTCATTATAGCCTGGCAAGGGTGGAATTCTGAGTTCCCCACTTGGCCTTTGCTAGTATGAGTGGGAGTGGGGCCACAGCTTTTCCTGTGTGTGTGTGTAGCTGGAGTAGAGCAGTTACTGTTAAAAGGTTTTCTCTTCCTATGCTGTTCTTTCCTGATCTTTTGGCTCAGAAAGAACAGGCTTTGTTGGTTTTCTTTTTCTACACTTGTTTGCATTTCTGGGTGTCTGCTTCTAGAGCTACAAGTCTGGGATATATGAGTTGAAAAGGAAATCCAGAGAATTCACAACCATGTTGTTACTTGAGTACTGAGGTCCTTAGCAGGTCTTCCTTCTTCTCTGCACTCTGAATTATTTTATGTTTGATTGATATAATGTCCAGTGTTTTTAGTTGTACTTATTGGGAGAGTAAAGAAAAGTATGTCTATTCTATCTGGAAATAGAAGTCCTTAGGTTTTTATAACTTGTTATTGAAGTATAACATATATACAGAAAAGAACACACATCTTAAGCATACATGCCAATGAATTTTCACTAACAATACTCCCCTGTAAACAGAAATCAGTTCAAGAAACATAACACAACCAATTCCCCCTCAGAAGCCCCTTCATACCCCCTGTGATCACTAGCCTCAATGGCAAGGTTAACCACTATCCTAACTTCTGACAGTATAGATTTTTATGGCTTGTTTTTGTACTTTATATAATGGGTTCCTTTTTAAAAAACTATTTATTTATTTTTTTGACACACAGAGAGAGAGAAACTACAAGGAGGGGGAGCAGCAGGGAGAGGGAGAATCAGGCTCCTACTGAGCAGAAAGCCCGATGCAGGGCTTTATCCCAGGACCTTGGGATCATGACCTGAGCCAAAGGCAGATGCTTAACTGACAGAGCCACCCAGGTGCCCTTGTATAATGGGTTCCTTTAAAAAAAAAGGAAACACCCTCCACTTAATGCCTTCTGATTGACCAACATCTTATAATGGATTAGTTTGTCCTATAATTTTCTTTATGTTTAATAATAACACATTTATTGAAAATAATATTACAATACACTTGAAAGTTTATAACAGCCTTTCTCATACTTTATATCATCTGTTCCTCACATGTTCTTATAAAGGAGATTATATTATCATTTTCATTTAATATGAGAAAATTGAGGCTCAGAGAGTTAAATGATTTCTCTAAAGTCACCCAAATAATGGGCAGGAATATTTAACAGCTTCAGGAGAAAACGGCCTTCTTTGCTGCCCAATTCATGTATCAATGTTAGAGAAGGTTCTGATTGGCTTTGCTTTGGCCATGTGACCACCAAAGGCCTGTCAAAGAGGAAGCAGGGCCCCATGCTAGGGTCATGTGGAATCAAGGATAGGATCTTCAAAGTGACACAAAGGAAGAAATGGGAAACCATGCTGGACAAACTGAACTTCAGTTACCATAGTCCCGATGGGGACAAGACCAATTCTACCTATTTCTTGATTTTTATGGAAATGAGAAAATAATCAAAATATCTCTCTGTATCCATATTTTTATGACTCATTTTAATAGTTAAGAACCACATTCTGTAAAATTTGGAATGGACTATAGAAAACAGTTTATCTCATTATATAGATGAGGAAAAGGAGGCTAAAAAGAAGATACCTCGTCCAATTTCATGTAAATACTTGCTTTGTGTTTCTTCCTCCACTTTAAGAATAATTTTATGAGCTTAACAATTTTCAAATGAAGAAAATATGCAAAATGTAAGATGAATAAGTTCAACAAATCTATTGTACAATTACTGTATATAGTACCTACAATTAAATTTAAGAGGATAGATCTCATGTTAAGTGTTCTTAAATAAAACAAAACAAAACAAATCTAAGAACCAAAAACATCATAAGAACACAAGGAACTTCTCTCTCTCTCTCTCTCTCTCTCTCTCTCTCTCTCTCTTTTTAGGAGAGAGAGAGTGCATGAGCGGCAGTAGGGTTTATAGATGGAGAGGAAGAGAATCTCAAGCAGGCTCCATGCTGGGCCAATGTGGAGCTCGATCTCACAACCCTGAGATAATGACCTAAGCCAAAATCAAGAGTCAGACTTTCTTTTAAAAAGATTTTATTTATTTATTTGACAGAGAGAGAGAGAGAGAGAGAGACAGAGAGAGAGAGATAGATCACAAGTAGGCAGAGAGGTAGGCAGAGAGAGAGGAGGAAGCAGGCTCCCTGCTGAGCAGAGAGCCCGATGGGGGCCTTGATCCCAGGACCCTGAGATCATGACCTGAGCCAAAGGCAGAGGCTTTAACCCACTGAGCCACCCAGGCGCCCAAGAGTCAGATGTTTAATCAACTGAGCAACCCAGGCACCACAGAACGCAGGGACATTTTTGAAGGTGATGGATATGTTTAGTATTTTGATTGTGGTGATAGTATTGTAGGTGTATGCATATGTCCAAGCCCATCAACATGTATAGAGTAAATGTATGACATTTTTGCATATCAATTATAACTCAGTAAAGCTAAAAAAGGAAAAATTATTCTATAACCCTAATACAATAAATATTTTCATGTATCTTCCGGTCTTTATCAAGATGGACATATAGAGAGGGATGGCTGGGTGGCTTAGTCCGTTAAGTGTCTGCCTTCAGCTCAGGTCATGATCCCAGGATCCTGGAATAGAGTCCCACAATGGGCTCCTTGCTCAGAGAGGAGCCTGCTTCTCCCTTTGCCTGCTGCTCCCCTTGCTTGTGCTCTCTCTCTCTCTCTCTGAGAGAGAAAAAAAATCTTAAAAAAAAAAAAAAGAAATAGAGTTGTGATCGTGGTGTACACTGGCTTTCAAAGAATGATAAAAGGCTGCATAGACATAATCTGTGCTGCAAAGTATGCAGATAACTGGCCTAAATCTGCTTCCTGGTAAGAGATGGAAAGCCCTTTGCATAGAGGTGAGAACTCTTGTTTTATTTCTGCTTCTCTTAAACTAGATCAGCACCCCTTCCTGGCCCAGAATTTTGGCTTTGAGCAAAGTTGTGGAATGCGAGAACAGGTCTCTGGAGCCCCTCCATTTCTCCCTATGAGGGCATATTCTTCCTCCAGTGCTGTTCCAGATCCTTACCCACTCAGCCCCTCCCTGGGGCCTGTTCTTCTCTGAGTTGGCATCTAATTTCTGCTCAAGAATTCACTGATTGTTTTGATCTTAGCAGAAAATCATTCAAAGTGCAACCTCTTAGACATCATTAGAGAAGGGAATCATTCTAAGACAGAAATGTGCTCCTGAACTGAAGAAAAGGAGGAAACCTATTTTGTAGGTCCCCCTACTAGCTATCTGCAGCCGGCCCCACCTATGCTTGGAACAATAAGGAGTCCTTGGACTCTCCCTCAATAGGCCCTGTCAGACAAGCCATCTGTATCATTCCAGGTCCTGGCAGGAAACAGATGGCACCCTCAGATTGAGTAAAGTGAGATGAGTTTAATAGACTATTTACAAAGGCATATCAGGGTGCAGGGAAACCACAGGACAGAAGGAGCAGAAGGAGCGAGCAGTTACTGGAACCTCATGGGAGAATTCTGTGAAGAGGGCCTCTTGACAGGAGTGATGGCTTTTGGCTCAGGGATGAAGCTGCCAGTCCTCAGGGACCCAGAAAGAAGGCGTTTGAGAGAAACAAATACTCTGATCTTTCTCCTCCTGGCCTTCCATCTCTTAATGGTGGCCAAAGGCAACTGGAAGACGGAGGACAGAGGAGCCCATTGACGGAGTCCATTGAGGTCGGCTTGCTGGGGCACAGAGTGGGTGGGAAAAAGTTGAGTGGGTTTGAAAAGGCAAAAGGAAGCCATCTGACACACTGAATTTGGAACTACGCTGTAGCAGTTTTGCCTATGGTGGTTTCCACTGGGACTCCTGACAGCAGGGTGAAAGTTAGGGGTGGTCTCCCTCCCTGAGTACCTCGAGCAGGAGGAGGGGCAGCCTAAATGGTCTTCTTCCGCCTGGAGCTCTTGAGTTTTCTCTATTATCCTCTAACATCCACACAAGACAGCGTTGCCCATTAAGGAGGTAGTCTATTCTAAGCCCCAGTCTCTAGGCAGGGGGTTGGCTTCCTGTACCCATTCTGCCAGCCCTGCTTCTTGTCCCCTGCCATGTCCTGAATAACTAGTTGTGTCTGCAAGTGGGCTGCCAGACATGCCCTCCGTGCTCAGTGCACAGGGTGATGCCCCCACCTGATTCCTTCAGGTTTCTCATGGCTGTTGGAAGTTAGGATGCACTCTCCTCATGTTTGTGAGGATTTCATTTAGCCTGTCAGCCTCCCTGGTGTCCCCACCTGAGCTCCCTCCACACCCCAAACCTGTCTGGCCTCAGCTCTCTCTCCTTTGGCCAGCTCAATTCTTTATTCCTAGCCTGCAGTTTGGGCTCTGTGGAGGTAGAATGCTTTTCCTCTCTACAAAATTTAACCAATTTGCAATTTAATAAACCAGAGCATTATTTAATAATGAGAAATCTAAGAAGACTGGATTCTTGGTTCATGTATAAGCAGTTTCTCTCTATGCAAATAACAAATGAGAAGAGTTAAGGGGAGACTAGGGGGGCTGGAGTGTGTGAGAATGAGAGACTTTCTGTATCCATTTTCTTTTTCTATATCCATTTTAATGCTCTGTGCCCATTTTTACTATTTGAAGGGGTTTTTAAGATTTTTATTTATTTACTTATTTGAGAGAGAGAGGGGAATGGAGGTGCAGAGGGAGGGGGACAAGCCGACTCTGGGCTAAGCATGGAACCGGCACAGGGCTTGATCCCATGACGTTGAGATCATGACCCGAGTGGAAACCAAGAGTCAGACGCTCAACCGACTGAGCCATCCAGGTGCCCCTTGAAGGTTTTTTGTTTGTTTGTTTTTAAGATTTTATTTATTTGACAGAGAAAAACACAGCCAGAGAGGGAACACAAGCAGGGGGAGTGAGAGAGGGAGAAGCAGGCTTCCTGCCGAAGCAGGGAGCCCGATGTGGGACTCGAACCCAGGTCTCCGGGATCATGACCTGAGCCGAAGGCAGTCACTTAACCAACTGAGCCACCCAGACGCCCCGAAGGGGTTTTTTAAAAACCAAGTTCATGGATTACTTTTACAATTTTATAATGCTATTTCAAAAAGAATTGAGGCTCACTGTCACCAGCAACTTTGAGTGATATAGATAACAGAAGCACAGTACACACTGCACACACAGAACACAGAAATGACAAGCAGAGCTAGGGCGAGGCCATCGAAGAGGGACTTTTAGATTTCCACTCAAGGTAGGCCTCACTTCAGGGGGAGTGGGACCATGTACATTTCCTTAGTTACAACAGGAATTTGTGTGGAGACCAGAGTTAGCAAGCATGGTGTGTTCCATTTATCTCCCTAGCGGTCTGGCATCCTGCTGACGGAGGCACTTGGGGACACTGCAGAGTGGGCACGCATGTAACTGGCTTGCAGTGTGCCCTTACCACCTGCTGAGATCCCACTGCCACACTGGAGCTTCCACAGGTTTTATTTCATAAGCGATATTGTCATGTTTTCGACTGACAGCAAGAGGACTTGTTATTTAAATTTTTGGGTCATTTAAATATTTGTTAAGAACAAGCCCATTCCTAACTAAAACTCTGAAGTAGGGAGTTTGTTTCTGCTGCTCTTTTACTGTCCTTTACTACCCCTCTACCTGGGAGATCTATCTTGAGGGCAGTGGGGGACAATTATAAGCAACCCATCAGTCTATGCTGAGGGCCTCTGGATAGATTTGCTTCTTCCTCCCCACACTCCGCTCCATCCTCCTAGCTAACCATTTGCTGAAGCTTTGGTTACTGGCCTCCCAAGGGGAAACTGAACCCAACTAGCTTTGTGAGCTGAGGGAGATGTTAAGATGTGTAAGTGATTTAACTGTTAATAAGGGGATATCTGTAGATTTGTGTGAAGAACAATAGTTCAACAACTCTGTAATCACTGCTAATAAAACTCTGAAAAATAAGACCAGTAATATCTCATTGGTATCTTACCCTAATAGATATTTAAAACTCAGTAAAGAAAATTTTTTAAAAAATATAACTCAGTATAAAGCTAGTGTAATCAAAAGAGTAGGGAATTGGTATAAGAATAGAAAAATAGTTCAGTGATGGCTTATTTAATAGGTGGTAGAGCAATTAATTGCTGATTACATGGAAAATATGAAATTAGACCCCTATTCCAATAATTACAGATGGATTAAAAATGCAAAGGTAAAATAAATGAACATTCTAGAAATAAATATAGGAGGATATTTATATGACATTCAGGAAAAGAGATCTTCTTAAATGATACAAGAAACTCAGAAGGCATAAAGGAAATTAAACAAATTTGATAATAGACACAATTAAAATTTTCCAGGGGTAGAAGACACCATAAAAATTCAAAAGGTAAAAGCTATGAGAAAATCACTGTACCATAACTGCAGATAAAGGATTAATATCCGTAATATTCAGTTCAGCTATATGAAATTGCTAATAATCAACTCTTTATGACCAAAAAAAACCCTAATGACAACTTAAGATTTCAACCTAACACATAAGGCTTTTAGAATACATATATTTTAGGGCTGCTATATGTTGATTGGAAAAAGACACATGACTCGACAGAAAAAAATGTGAAGATTATAAATTAGAAAGGAAATTCATAGAAAAGAAAATGTAAATAGCAAGTATATAAATATAGCATTATAAATACCTAAGTAAATATATATGTTTCTATATTCGAGTGAAAGTTAAAATAGGCAAGGAAAGTGACCAAGGAAATAGAAAAGAACAGGAGTTGGGACACCTGGATGGCTCAGTTGTTTGAGCGTCTGACTCTTTTTTTTTTTTTTTTTAAAGATTTTATTTATTTGACAGACAGAAACACAGCCAGAGAGGGAACACAAGCAGGGGGAGTGAGAGAGGGAGAACCAGGCTTCCCGCTGAGCAGGGAGCCTGATGTGGGGCTCGATCCCAGATCTCCGGGATCATGACCTGAGCCGAAGGCAGTCGCTTAAACAACTGAGCCACCCAGGTGCCCCGAGCATCTGACTCTTGACTTCAGCTCAGGTCATGATCTCAGGGTCATGGGATTGAGCCTTACCTTGGGCTCCACACTCAGTACAGATTCTGTTTGTCCCTCTTCTCCTGCTTCTCCCCCAGTGTGCACGCGCTCTCCCTCTCTCATAAACAAATAAATAAAATCTTAAAAGAGAGAGAGAAGAGAGAGAAGAACGGTGTTGGCAAGGATGTGGAGAAACTGGAACCTTCAGGTACTATTGGTGGGAATATAAATTGGTGCAGCCACTCTGGAGGACAGCATAGTGGTTCCTCAAAAAATTAAAAGTCGAATTACTTATGATCCAGCAATTCCACTTGTGGGGATATATCCAGAAGAACTGAAAGCAGGGTCTCAAAGAGATATTTGCACACTTGTGTTCATGGCATCATTATTCAAAAATAGCTGAAATATGGAAACAATCTAAGTGCCCTCTGACAGATGAAGAGATAAAATGTGGCAGACACATGCAATGGAATATTATTCAGCCTTAAAAAGGAGGGAAATTCTGACTCATTCTACAATATGGGTAAATCTTGAAGACATTATGCCAAGGGAAATAAGCCGGTCACCAAAATATAAAATAAAATAAAAGACAAATACTCACGATTCCACCTATCTAGGGTACCTAGCTACAGTAGTCAAATTCATAGACCCAGAAAATAGAACGGTTGCCAGGGGCTGGTGGGAGGGAGTAATGGTGAGTAGATGTTTAATGGGTACAGAGGTTCAGTTTTGCAGGTGAAAATAGTTCTGGAGTTTGCACAACAATGTACTGAACACTGCTGAACTACGCACTTAATAATGCTTCAGATGGGGGTTCCTGGGTAGCTTAGATGGTTAAGCATCTGCCTTTAGCTCAGGTCATGATCTCTGGGTCCTGGGATTGAGCCCCATGTTGGGGTTCCTGCTCAGCAAGGAGTCTGCTTCTGTCTCTCCCCTATTGATGCTTGCTTGCTCTCTTTCTCTTCCTGTCTCTCAAGTGAACAAATAAATCTTTAAAAAAATGCTTCAGATGGTAAATTTTATGTTATATATATTATTGTTACATAAATTATGTATGTATTGTTACAACATGCATATTTTACCACAATTAAAATTTTAAACACACACAATAATAGGATGCCATTTTTTTTTAAAAAATATTTTATTTATTTGACAGAGAGAAGCACAGCCAGAGAGGGAACGCAAGCAGGGGGAGCGAGAGAGGGAGAAGCAGGCTTCCCGCCGAGCAGGGAGCCCGATGTGGGGCTCGATCCCGGGTCTCCAGGATCATGACCTGAGCCGAAGGCAGTCGCTTAACCAACTGAGCCACCCAGGCGCCCCAGGATGCCATTTTTCACCTATCAGGTGGAATGTAGAACAGATTGTGACAACGGTGTATGAAAATGTGTCCTTGCCTTAATTCCTGGCTAGAGGGAGAATTTCTATAGCATATTTAAAAAGTAATTTGGTAGGATCTATTAAAATCAAAGATGCACATACTGTTTGACACAGCTACCCGACTTGCGGGATTATAGCTTCCAGAAATAAATGTACCAATATGTAAGGATAGATGTAAAAAGATTATTTTTGCATTGGTCATAACTGGAAACAATCCTCTCAAAGGACAAATAGTTGAGTATTATGCAACTTTAAAAAAAAAGATTTTATTTATTTATTTGACAGAGAGAAACACAGCTAGAGAGGGAACACAAGCAGGGGGAGTGAGAGAGGGAGAAGCAGGCTTCCCCCAAAGCAGGGAGCCGGATGCAGGGGCTCGATCCCAGGACCTCGGGATCATGACCTGAGCCGAAGGCATACGCTTAATGACTGAGCCACCCAGGCGCCCCTTACGCAACTTTTAAAAACAATAAGATCGAGGCACCTGGATGGCTCAGTCAGTTAAGTGTCCAACTCTTGATTTTGGCTCAGATCATAATCTCAGGATTGTGGGATTGAGTCCCACATCAGGCTCTGTGCTCAGCATGGAGTCTGCTTGTCCCTCTCCCTCTGCTCCTCCCCCCACTCACTCTCTCTATCTCTAAAATAAATAAACCTTAAAAATAAAATAATAAGGGGCACCTGGGTGGCTCAGTTGGTTAAGCGACTGCCTTCAGCTCAGGTCATGATCCCGGAGATTGGGGATTGAGCCCCAAATCAGGCTTCCTGCTTGGCGGGAAGCCTGGTTCTCCCTCTCTCACTCCCCCTGCTTGTGTTCCCTCTCTCGCTGTGTTTCTCTCAGTCAAATAAATAAATAAAATCTTTTTAAAAAATAATAAGATCTATAAGGCTTAAATAGATGAGATAAATGTGAGATATTATCTTCTTAATAATAATATGGTATATTATTATAAAGATAATAAGGAAGTTGCACAGAAGAGCATATGGTTTGATTCCACCTGGCTGAAAAGCAAATTAAAAAATTCCTATAATCTGTTTATATGCTATGACAGTTAATTTTATGGGTCAGTTTGGCTGGGCTATGGTGCTCTGTTCAGTCAAACTCATCTAGATCTTACCGTGAAGATATTTTTTAGATGTGATTAATATTTAAATCAGCAGACACTGAGTAGATTAATCTCCATAATGTGGGTGGACTTCATTCAATCAGTTGAAGGCCTTGAGAGAGAAGACTGACATCCTTTGAAGAAGGAGGAATTCTCCTCAAAACTGCAACACAGAAACCCTGCCTGAGTTTCTAGACTGCCTGGCCTCCCTGGGGAATCTGGATTGAAGACTGCAACATCAACTCTTACCTGAATTTCTAGCCTGGCAGGAGATAGCAAACTTGCCAGCTCCTGCAACTGGGTGAGCCAATTTCTTAAAATAAGCACCTATGTATATGTATATGTACATGTATATGTACATGTATATGTATCTGATATAAATGTATTTACCTATATGCAGATATAGATATATCTTATTGGTTCTATTTCTTTCAAGAACCCTAATACCTGTGCATTTATGTACTTTTGTATGAACATAAAGAATGGGGTGAAAGAATATAAACCAAATTTAACACTGGTGACCTCGGGGTGTGGAATTATAGCGGGGAAGGAAAGATTATTCGTAAATGTCTTATGCTTTGTTTGATTGGTTACAAGGTGTTTTGAGCACCTTTGCAAATAAACCAAAGCAAAAAAGAGAGGAAAAACCCTCATAAGCTATACTGATTATGCTGCTACATCATGGAAAGCAATACTACATTGGGTTAGGGGTTCTCAATTCTCATTTACTGGCAAAAAATATATTAAACACCCACTGTGTGTCAAGGACTGAACAAGATTGGAAATACAAATGTCAACACACCACGACCTCCTCGGAGAGCTCTGGAATTTGCAAGAACTGGTCCGATCAAAATGTCTGCATTTGTGGAGTCTTACTGCGCATTAAGTGAATTAAATCTTCTTCACTCTAACTGGTCTCTGAAATGGTAATCCAGCATCATGGGTGGTCCTGAGAGGCCAGCTGGGCACTGTCCAATGTACATACAGAAATTACTAGAACAATAGTGGACTAGACTATGCTTTGAAGGAAGTTAGTTGAGTTTCTTCTAGTTAAGTGAACACAGTTTTATCACTCAGATGGAAGGACTGAGGTTGGAGGTCAGATGAGTTTTCTATTCGAGGATCTCTTTTGAATTCATTTCCTAATGCAGACACTGCAGAAGGAGATTAGAAAAGTGTCCAAAGCCAGCCATCAAGTGAATCACAAGTGTGGGACTAGACTGGAATGCAGACCTGCGATGCCCAGCTGTAAGCGTTGGTTGGTGCATGTTAGGTCCGGGTTGGTAAGATCAGCCCTCAGGAGGTTGTGATTATTTCCTGCTGCGTGGTTATACTTTAGAATCATCGGAGCCCTTTCAAAAGAAAATTTTCAGGCTCCTTCCCTGGAGATTGTGAATGAGTATGTCCTCTCTCCCTACGTCCCTCATGAGAATTCACCTCTCAGATCCCTGACTGCCAAAGTATAACTGACCATGGGCCCTGGATGAAGCCTCTAAAATCGGTCAGCAGACTGGTGCTGAGGCCAGGCTTCCCACAGGCTGTTCCCTACCAGTGACTAAATGTAGCAGGGACATGAAGGCAGGCCTGTTCCTGAGCTACGTGGGAACGTTTGACAGGAACTTTGGTTCAAGGACTCCCCTCCGGCCTTGTTAAACCTTCTTTAGACTGCAGTGCAGCCTAAGACCCTTCCATTTGAACTTCCTTCCCTCTTCTCCTTCCTCCTTCCCAGGTCAGGCCTGCTAGGCGTCCCAGTCTTTTCTTTCTCCTGCCTGAATTTTGTTACTTTCTTTTTTTCCTTCCAAATTTTTATTTAAATTCTAGTTTGTGAACATACAGTGCAATATTGGTTTCAGAAGTAGAATTCAGTGATTCAGCACTTACATACAACACCCAGGGCTCATCACAAGTACCCTCCTTAATGCCCATCACCCATTTAGCCCACCCCCCCACCCACCTCCCTGCATCAACCCTCAGTTTGTTCTCTATAGTTAACAGTCTCTTATGGTTTGCTTCCCTGGCCCCACCGCCTCTTCTTTTCCCTTTCCCATATGTTCATCTGTTTCTGCCTGCATTTTCTCTCACAGGTGTTTTCTTTAATAAATTTCTTGTATGTTTTAGCCCATCTTTGTGCCTGCTTCTCTGTAGATTCAAACTACCACAGTCCTTCTCTTTCTTCCTCCCTCCCTCTCTTGCTTCCTTCTTTCTATACTCTGGGCCAGCCACACTGGAAGTACGTAGGTTAATACTCTACGGTCCCTAGTCTCAAGGTTCACACAGTGTATTAGAAGAGACAGACCCAAATAAATAATTATGACATGGTTGAGATAAGGGCGATGACAGGGATATGTATAAGACATTAGCAGGGTCCGGAAAAGTGGTGTTTTGGGCGCCTGGGTGGCTCAGTGGGTTAAAGCCTCTGCCTTCAGCTCAGGTCATGATCCCAGGGTCCTGGGATCGAGGCCCGCATCGAGCTCTCTGCTCAGCAGGGAGCCTGTTTCCTCCGGGCTCTCTGCCTGCCTCTCTGCCTACTTGTGATCTCTCTCTCTGTCAAATAAATAAATAAAATCATTAAAAAAAAAAAAAAAGAAAAGCGGTATCTAACCCAACATGGAGCTAAAAATGGAGAAAACCATTGCATAAGAGGAGTTGGCAGGAGACAGGAGCAGAATAGAGGGAGGGGTTGTTGTGCTGCAGGGGTGGCTGTGCTCAGGCAACGAGTGCCAGGAGAAGAGGCCAAAGAAGCGAGCAGGGGCTGGATGTTGGAGGGCTTTGGATGCTGACGGTCTGACCCTTATCCTGGGGCCAGTATTTCCTGAATGTTACTCTGGGTGAGGCCATATGAGAATCACCTGGCACCCCATAGACATACCATCCAGACAGAGTACCCAGCCAGAGGAGAATACATCCTTTTTCCTTTTGCATCAAAACTTGTCCCTTCAAGCTCCAGAGAGGGCTAGAAAATCCCCTAGAGGAGTTTTCTCCCAGACTTAAGAATTCCTCAACTAGTCTCCCTTCAGTACTTTATAGTGATACTATGCCCCACTGCTCTGGGAAAAGCTTTTATTGTTGTTTGTTTTGTTTTTTGATGGTTTTTAATTTTTATTTATTTTTGTTTTTTGATGGTTAAAGAGGTTTTTCTTTTTTAGGCCAGGCAAAACAAGAAAGATCCTGTCCATAGTCTTTCCTGGGACAATTGAGCTGTGGGCCTTCTATTGTCCCTCTGAGGGGGCTGAATACATGGCACCAAGGGAGAAGAGTGCTGCCCTTCTGTTTCAGGTCTGGTTTGTTAAGGAAGTGCTTCCAAGCGAAACTGGTAAAGGAGTGGGGGATGCCAAAGAGATAACGGGGAGAAGTCAGCCTCAGTCTAAACACACAGGGTGGGTCTGGAAGGTACAGTGGGTTCTCATTCTCTCTAAAAGTCACCACAGACACTGAGCTAGTGAATACTGCTGAATCCTTGCTCCTAGGGGAAATACAAGGTTTAGGTTCCTGTGAGTCTCTGGTCACATTCTGGCAACTGATCAATGCACAAGTTTGTTTTTATGTGTTTAAAAACTTTATTTAATGCATGCCATCGACTCATTAACATTGAACTCAGAGCACTGTAGTTCATGCCTGAACAAAGCTTTTCTAACACATGTATTTTCTCCATAAGGCACATCACAGCCTTCTTGTGCTTGGGAACAGTAGACAGCACCACAGTACTATGCTTAGGGGGTCATTTTAAACAGCGAAATCAACAAGAAAAGCACAAAAGTGAGAGTAACGTGGCACTAAATAGACTGTGAAAAAGGACACTTGGTTAAACAATGAGAGCTGAAACAAGAGGCAGGGTGTTGCCTCATTCTGTGAGCATCCACCAGTGACTGTGAAACCACTGCACACATGCATTTTGGGGTTACAAATAAATTTCAGTGCATAAGAAAATGTGCAAATATGGGATCTGTGAAAAATGAAGATCAACTGTAATTACTACTCCAAGGTGATCCCTCCTCTGGAGTACTATATCCCTGACCATCATCCATCTAACTGGCTAGGCCTATGGGGGAGTGGGTGAAGGAGGCAGGAGGAAAGCCCCAGGCGCTTCTGGCTCTCTGCACCCACACCTGCACAAAGTGGGTCCAGTGGCAAAGACTGCAGATGGGCTCACAGACAGGCTAACAGGTCCAAAGGCATCTGGGAAGAGCATACAGTTTCCACAGTATGCTCTGTGGTTCAAGTCACAGGAACATCATTGACCGGCAGAGGAAGAGGACATCTCTACTGCTGACTGGGATAGCAAGTGACCCTGGACCAGGCTGCATTGCTGTTGCCATGACTGGCACATTGCTTGTTTCCTTGGCTATAACCTCTATTATGACAGAAGGGACCCTGTTTTGCTCCCACTGACCTTGCCAGGGCATTGCCAATACCTGATATTCAATAAATATTTGAGGAAGGAATAAAGATAGCAAATGTCACCCATTAGTAGACCACCCAAATGGAGCTGTATTCATCCTTGGGGCCCTGCCTGCAAATTTCATCTGGCCTAAGGTAAAGGGATCATTTCAAGAGTTATAAAGAGGCCAATGAGTCTGTAAGGAACCCCATTTCTTATGCACTGGTCACCCCTCTTGTGATCAGGGGACTCTAAGCAGATAATTGGGTAGTAAAAAAAAATCGTTCTTCTGGATGCCTGAGTGGCTCAGTTGGTTGAGTGACTGCCTTCAGCTCAGGTCATGATCCTGGAGTCCTGGGATCGAGTGCTGCATGAAGCTCCCTGCTTGGCAGGGGGTCTGCTTCTCCCTCTGACCTTCTCCCCTCTCATGTTCACTCGCTGTCATTTTCTCTGTATCTCTCTCAAATAAATAAATAAATAAATAAATAAATAAATAAATAAAATCTTTAAAAAATGTTCAAAAAACTGTTCTTTTAAACATGGATTTACAACTTTCCTTTTTTTTTTTAAAGATTTTATTTATTTATTTGAGAGAGAGAAAGAGAGAGAGCATGAGAAGGGCGAAGGTCAGAGGAAGAAGCAGACTCCCCACAGAGCTGGGAACCCAATGCGGGACTTGATCCTGGGACTCTGGAATCATGACCTGTGCTGAAGGTAGTTGCTTAACCAACTGAGCCACCCAGGCACCCACAACTTTGGTTTTTTATTTATTTATTTATTTATTTATTTATTTATTTATTTATTTCATCAAAGTCTTGATAGTACCTTTTTTTAAAATTTTATTTATTTATTTGACAGAGAGAAACACAGTGAGAGAGGGAACACAGGCAGAGGGACTGAGAGAGGGAGAAACAGGCCTCCTGCCGAGCAGGAAGCCTGATGTGGGGCTCGATCCCGGCTCTCCAGGATCATGACCTGAGCCGAAAGCAGTTGCTTAACCAACTGAGCCACCCAGGTGCCTCCACAACTTTGGTTTTTAAGAATGATTGCTTGTATATTAACAGCTCGATCCAGTAATGTTATACATTGAATTGTGCCCTCCCTCAAATTCATTTGTTGAAGTCCTCACCCTTAGTATCTCAAAATGTAACCTCATTTGGAAATAGAATCTTTAAAGAAGTAATTACACTAAAATGAGTTCATTAGGGTGGGCTCAAATCCAATATGACTGGTGTCTTTATAAAAAATAAAAGAAAATTTAGATATAGATTTGTACAGGAGGAAGATGACATAAAGACACACAGGACAAGATGGCCATGTACAAGTCAAGGAGAGAGGCCAGGAAGACATGCTTCGGTCTTGGTCCTCAGAAGGACTCTGCCAACACCTTGGTCTCAAACTTCCAGCTTCTGAGAACTATGAGAAAATAAATTTCCGTTGTTTAAGCCAAAAATAAAAAATAAGGTGCAGGCAGAGAAACAGAAGCCCTAGGGCAACAAGAAAGAATTTAAAAGGAAAAAAAAAGGAAGTAAATGTTATCAAAACAACTAAACTAACATTGAGTCTTTGTAGCAGGCATTATTCTAAATCTTTATATGCAGCAATTCATTCACCACGTAAATCCTCTGTGGTAACCTGTACCAGATACTCTTGGGACCTCGATCCCTATTCCCTCAGGCCCTACCATTTCAGTGTGCTCCAAACGCCTAAATCTGCCAAGGATTTGGCCCACAGTATGGCAGCCTGGAAGTGCCAAGGATTTTGACAGTCCCATGAGCAACACTCAGCCAAAGACTATGGCTTGTTCCTGTGTAAATACCCCAGCTCCCTCACTTCCAAAGTGAGAAGACTCTGAAGGTCATGCTCTATACACTTTTGTAGAGTTCCCCAGTGGGATTAGGACCCAATGGCCCACAGCCTTTTATGACTTCACTTCCCTTCATGAACTAACTTCTCTATGCCCCTACCCAAGTTTTCCTTGACCTCCTAAATAAACTACTTGCTCTTAAACCCTTGACTCACAGGCAGCTTCTGGAGGAATCCAAACTGAGATATAAAGGAAGGACATAGACTATCTGAGAACTAATGTTTAGAAGAATATAAACATGTAAATGTAACTGAAAACAATCACTGATATGTAACTGCTGTTAATCACTAACTCTCCAGGCTTGATAAGAATGTGTATTTAAACTCACATTACATTTTTTAAGAGGCAGAACTCTTCTAGGAACATAAACACCACTGAGAGATATCTTACCCTTACCAAGCATCAGAGTCTTTTTTCCTCTTTTATTCTAAAAGTGGGGGGGGAACGAATGCTTACCCAAAATTATTAGCTTGAAAAGAGCCCAACTTTGCTTTTCTAAATCCTCTGTACTTAAAATCAGATACATCTGTTACCTGATTTTAGAGGGATCCTAACTCCTTCTATTCACAAATCTGAGCTCACTAGAAAATAAGATTTTATAAATCATGTTTTAAGATACCATAATAAAAACAAAAATATATTAAAATGGACTCTCCACACAGTCTCTCAACTTACTAAGTTTCTTTTTTTTAATTTTTTTTTATTGTTACTTAATTTTTTTTTCCAGTGTTCCAAGATTCATTCCCCATTCCCCACACCCAGTGCTCCACGCTTTAGGTGTCCCCAGTACCCACCACCAGGCTCTCCCATCCCTCTATCCCCCTCCCTCCAAGTCCCTCAGTTTGTTTCTGTGTCCAAAGTCTCTGTTGTTTCGTTTCCCTCCCTGGATTACCCCAGTTCCCATTTACTTTCCTTCTCCCACTGTCCTCCAGGTTACCCCTCATGCACCGCAAGTAAGTGAAACCATGTGATACTTGACTTTCTCTTCTTGGCTTATTTCACTCAGCATAATCTCTTCCAGTCCAGTCCATGTTGCTACAAAAGTTGGATATTCATCCTTTCTTTTTTTTTCTTTTTTTTTTTTTTTGGATATTCATCCTTTCTGATGGAGGCATAGTATTCCATTGTATATATGTACCACATCTTCTTTATCCATTCATCTGTTGATGGGCACCTTGGCTCTTTCCACAGTTTGGCGATTGTGGCCATTGCTGCGATGAACACTGGGGTACATAAGGCCCTTCTTTTCACTACATCTGTATCTTTGGGGTAAATGCCCAGTAGTGCAATTGCAGGGTCATAGGGTAGCTCTATCTTTA
>PITA01023771.1:0-27505 GCA_004023965.1 Spilogale gracilis
AAAAAAAAAAGAGAGACAGAGAGACAGAGAGAGAGAGAGAGAGAGAGAGAGAGAGAGAGACTGCTCACTTATCAACTCTAAGTACAGAATTCTTACTACCATTTCTTCTAATTTGCCGCTGAATAGATTGTACAAGCTGGAATAGAAGTTGGTCCGATTTGAACAAAAGCTCTCTAAGGCCAGAAATCCAGTCAGTCTTTTCACCACCGTCTCACCAGCACCAAGCACACAGGACCTGGAGCAGAGCAGTCTCCCAGGGCCTCAGGCATGCTTGTGCAGTCAAGAGTGCTCTCCCAGGGGAGAGCAAGGTGGCTGAAATGAAACCGCGGGAACTCCTGCTCACCAACTATAAGCCCCGATGGGAGCGACTTCCATTTGGAAAAGGGGGCCTTTTCTAATTTGTACAAAGGTCCGAGGGTGATCATTTTTGTGTTCCTTGGAGAGTGGCAACAGCTCCAAAAGGCTCCCCAAATAGTTGTGAAACACACGCACTCCTTCTGTGAGCAATCTAACTCGGGCCACAGCCTCAGGCTGCCCCGGGAAAGATGATTGTGTCCCCTGCTTCTCTGTGCTTACATTCATTCCTCTGTGTTGTGCTTCGTCGTGGGGCAACTTTTAGACCATGTCATGTGGATCCGCAGTTGATCCTTTTATGAGACGAAAAAAAAAAAACCTACCGAAAAATCTATGTCCCCAGGGAACTTTCTGAGATGATAATATTGTTCTATATCTGTTTTTTTAGATTTAATTTATTTGATAGAGAGAGACACAGCAAGAGAGGGAACACAAGCAGGGGGAGCAGGAGAGGGAGAAGCAGGCTTCCTGGCAAGCAGAGAACCTGATGTGGGACTCAATCCTGGGACTCTGGGATCATGACCTGAGTCCACAACGGACGCTTAAGTACTGAGCCATCCAGGCACCCCAGTAGTGTTCTGTATCTTGAGCAGAGTTTGGGATACATAGATTGTATGCATTTGTCAAAACTCATGGAATGGTCCACTTCAGATCTCAAAAGAGCTTTTGTTCAAATTGGACATGTAAATGTCACCAAAAGGGAACAAATAGGACTGCAAGCAATATTATAGGTAACTTTACGCATACTTAAATATTTAGGAGGAAATGTACCAATGTGTGTGAGCTGCGTCAAAATGCATCAAAGATAAGTTTGAGTGATGAAGGAGTAAAGAAGGAGCTGGCTATTGTCATCCATCAGGTGCAGTGCACTATTAATTATAGAATCTAGATGATGAATATATGGATGTTTCCCATAAAATTCTTTTGCGTTTTCTGTGCTTGAACTTTTTCACATTAAAATATCGGGGAGAAAAACGCTATGCCCCATCGTAGCAGAGGAGAGTGTTGTCCCCACTCCTTACTCCCTCCCTTTATTGAAATTAGATCTTCACACCCTTTGCTCTGTGAGTCAAGCAGGGACCCCCAGTAAGGGGGGGAAGAGTAGATGTCCTTGGACTTGGTAATGTGACTCACATCTGTCAAAGGGCTGCTAGTGGACCTGAGCAGAGGTGCCAAATGTGTTCACCTGTTTAGGGCATCTTAGGCCTCTGCCACTGCCATGGAAAGAACACATGACCCCTGTGCTGCTATTATCAGAATTAAACAGGGGCGCCTCGGTGACTCCGCTGTTAAGGTCTGCCTTCAGTTCAGGTCATGATCCTGGAGTCCCCGGATCGAGCCCCACTTTGGGCTCTCTGCTCCATGGGAAGCCTGCTTCTCCCTCTCCCACTCCCCCTGCTTGTGTTCCCTCTCTCGCTGTCTCTCTCCATCAAATAAATAAATGAAATCTTAAACAAAAAAAAATCAAACAGCAGATCTGCACTTGACCCACAGCCTAAGGCAGAGCTGCCCAGACCAACCCTGGAGTCCTGGAGTGAGAAATAAACACTTGTGGAGGCCACTCAATCTGGGGACTGTTTGTTATACAGCATTGCCACAGCTGAAAACCAATTACCTATTATATTATTTCTGGCATAGAAGCCAAAATTTTTCATTGGAGAAATGGTTGTCCTTATAAAAACTCAGGATCCTAATTCTGTGTCAGGGACCTATAGCCCCTGTCTGACGGACCAGTGGTATCATGGTGAGAGGCTGGGGCATAGTGGCATTAGGGTTGACATGGAAGGTTCTGGAAAGGACTGAGGCTGGGGCAGGTGTCTAGCTGAGGCAATGAAATAGGAGGGCAAACCAGAACACCCTGTACTGTCTCTTTGGTTGCATTTTAGGGATAAACACACACTTTCAGTGAAACAAGTGTAACCGCTCTCTGAAACTGGGCGTTGTGGAGCAAGTTTGCTGAAAGAGACCTTGGGGAAGATCTGCACTTATGGAATTTTCCAGATCTGAAACATGAGGGCTACAGGTCATTTACCTATGCTTGTCAGGGTAATTGGTGGCAAAGCCAGAGTTAAAGTCTGGGCTTCACTCTGTGATCCAGGTCCCAGGCTGTCCAGGAAAAGCTTTTAGCTAAATGACAGAGACTGCTTAAGAAAACCATAGGTTCTTCCTGAAAACGCAATTGTTATTTCTTCACTCACCTCTTGAGCCTGCTCTTATATTTTGATTTTTTTATTGGAGGAGGTGAGAGCTTTCTTTCTAACAACCTTTTTTAGAAAAGATTTTAATGTATTTATTTGAGAGAGAGAGAGAGAGAGAGAGAGAGAGAGAGAGAGAGAGAACACAGAGGGAAAAGGAGAAGCAGACTCCCCACTGAGCAGAGAACCTGATGTGGGGCTCAATCCCAGGACCCTGAGATCACGACCTGAACCGAAGGCAGATGCCCAACCAACTGAGCCACCCAGGGGCTCCTTTAACAACTTTTTAAAAAAGATTTTATTTATTTATTTGACAGAGAGAGAGAGATCACAAGTAGGCAGAGAGGCAGGCAGAGAGAGAGGAGGAAGCAGGCTTCCTGCTGAGCAGAGAGCTCCATGCGGGCCTCGATCCCAGGACCCTGAGATCATGACCTGAGCCGAAGGCAGAGGCTTTAACCCTCTGAGCCCCCAGGTGCCCTCCTTAAACAACTTTTTATTGCCTACTACACACAGAATGGCAAAGGCAGCAAGGACTGGACCCTGAATGACTATGGGTGGCGGGGAGCCGTTAGAAAGACATAGCCAACCACCTTGAGGTTTGACTCTTCTTACACCATTGCTACTCAAAGTGTTGTCTGAGGACCAGAAGCAATGGCATCCTCCTATGGAATCTCGGGCTCTAGTCCAGATTTGGGGTGTTGTCGTTGTTATTTAGCATCATATTAGTTTCAGGTATAAAATACAGGGATTCAGCAATTCCATACATCCCCCAGTGCTCATCACTACAGGTGCACTCTTTAATCCCCATCCCCTCTTCCACCCATTCTCCACCCCATCCCCTCTGTTAACCATCTGTTTGTTCTCTATAGTTAGGAGTCTTTTTCTTGATTTGTCTCTCTCTCTCTTTTATCTTTTGCTCATTTTTTTTGTTTCTTCAATTCCACATATGAGTGAAATCAAACAGTATTTGTCTTTCTCTGCCAGATTTCACTTAGCCTTACACTTTCTAGCTCCACCCATGTCATAGCAAATGGCAGGATTTCATTCTTTTTTATGGCTGAATAATATTTCATTGTCTATATATACCATCTCTTCTTTATCCATTCATCAATCAGTACACACTTGGGCTGCTTCCATATCTTGGCTACTGTAAATAATGCTGCAATAAACATAGAGGTGTATGTATTCCTTTAAAGTTGTGTTTTGTAGTTGTATTTGCTGGATCATAGGGTATTCTATTGGTAACTTTTTGAGGACTCTCCATACTGTTTTCCAACAGTGGCTACACCAGTTTTCCTTTCCACCAACAGTGCAAGAGGGTTCCTTTTTCTCCACATCTTTGCCAACATCTGTTGTTCCTTGTCTTGTTGAATTTAGCCATTCTGACAGGTGTGAGGTGATATCTCATTGTGGTTTTGAATTGTTTTTCTCTGATGGGAAGTGATGATGAACATCTTTAAAAATATTTTAAATTAAATTAAATTTATTTATTTGACAGAGAGATCACAAATAAGCGGGGGGGGGGGGGTGTGGAAGCAAGCTTCCCGCTGAGCAGAGAGCCTGATGTGGGACTTGATCCCAGGACCCTGAGATCATGACCTGAGCCGAAGGCAGAGGCTTAACCCTCTGAGCCACCCAGGCACCCATGATGAACATCTTTTCACATGTCTGTTGAACCCCTGGATGTCTTCTTCAGAGAAATGTCCCTTCGTGTCTTCTGCCCATTTCTTATTTGGGTTTTGGCTATTGAATTTTACAAGTTCTTTATATTTTGAATACTCACTCTGTATTGCATGTTTCATTTGCAAATATCTTCTCCCATTCTGTAGGTTGCCTTTTAGTTTTGTTGATTGTTTCCTTTGCTGTGCAGAAGCTTTTTAACTTTAATGTAGTCCCAATAGCTTATTTTTGCTTTTGTTTTCCTTGCCTCAGGAGGCATATGTGGAAAGTAGTTGCTACCTGTTACTGCCCATGTTCTCGTCTAGGATTTTTTGGTTTCTGGTCTCGTGTTTAGGTCTTTCATCCACATGAATTTGTTTTTGTGTATGGTATCAGAAAGTGGTCCAGTTTCATTCTTTTGCATGTTGCTGTCCAGTTTTCCAAACAGCATTTGTGGAGAGAATGTCCTTTTCCCATTGCATAGTCTTTTCTGCTTTGTCAAAGATTCATTGACCCCATAGATGCTGATTTATTTCTGGGTTTTCTATTCTGTTCCACTGATCTATGTGGCTATTTCTGTGCCAGCACCATACTGTTTTGCTCACTACAGCTTTGTAACAATAACTTGAAGTCTGGAATTGTGATGCCTCCAGCTTTGTTTTTCTTTCTCAAGATTGCTTTGGCTAGTCAGGGTCTTTTGTGGTTCCACACACATTTTTAGAATGGTTTGTTCTAGTTCCGTGAAAGATGCCATTGGTATCTTGATACGGACTGCATTAAATGTGTAGATTGCTTTGATAGTATAGACATTTTAACATTATTTGTTGTTCCAATCCATGAACATGGAATGTCTTTCCATTTGTTTGCTTCACCTTCAATTTCTTTCATCAGTGTTTCATAGTTTTCAGAGTATAGGTCTTCCACTTATTTGGTTAGGTTGATTCCTAGGTCTCTTATTACTCTTGGTGCAATTGTAAATGGGATTATTTTCTTAATTTCTCTTTCTGCTCCTTCATTTTTGGCATATAGAAATGCAATGATTTCTGTGCATTGATTTTGTATCCTGTAACTTTACTGAAATCATTTATCAGTTCTAACAGTTTTGGGGTAGGGTCTTCTGGGTTTTCTATATAGAGGAGTATCATGTCATCTGCAAAGGGTGAAAGTTTTACTTTTCCCTTACCACTCTGGATGTCTTTTATTTCTTTCTGCTGTCTGATTGCTGTGGTTAGGACTTCCAATACTATGTTGAATAGAAGTGGTGAGAGTGGTCATTGTTGTCTTGCTCCTGACCTTTAGGGAAAAATCTCTGTTTTTCCCCATTGAGGATGATGTTAGCCATGGGCTTTTTCATAGATGATCTTTATTAATGTTGAGGTATATTCCATATGCACTTGAAAAGAATGTGTATTCTGCTATTTTAGGATGGAATGTTCTGAATATACCTGTTAAGTCCATCTGCTCCCAGTGTGTCATGCAAAACCATTGTTTCTTTGTTGATTTTCTGTTTAGATGATTGGTCCCTGGATGTAAGTGAGGTGATAAAGTCCCCTACTGTTATTGTATCATTATCAATTAGTTTCTTTATGTTTGTTATTGTTTTATGCATTTGGGTTGCTCCCATGTGTGGTTGCATAAATATTTACAATTGTGATATATTCTTGTTGGATTGTCCCCTTTATTATTATGTTGTATCCTTCTTTGCCTCTTGTTCGAGTCTTTGTTTTAAAGTCTATTTTGTCTGAAATAAGTATGGCTATTGACGCTTTCTTTTTTTTTCCAGCTTTCTTTTGACATCTATTTGCATGAGAGATGGTACTCTGGCCTTTCACTTTCAATCTGCAGGTGTCTTTAAGTCAAAATGAGTGTTTTGTAGACAGCATATAGATGGGTCTTGTTTTTTATCCATTCTGTTACCTTGTATCATTGGATTGGACTGTTTAGTCCATTTACATTCAAAGTAATTATTGAAAGGTATGTATTTAGTGCCATTTTACTACTTGTTTTGTGGTTGTTTCTGAAGATTTTCTCTGATCCTTTCTTTTCTTGTCTTGTCTTTCTCTTTTTCATGGTTTGCTGATTTTCTTTAGTGATATGGTTGGGTCTCTTTCTCTTTATTCTTCACATGCTTATTACTGGTTTTTGATTAGTAGTTACCATTAGGTTTGTACATAGCCTCCTTTTACTTATAGCAGTCTATATTAAGTTGATGGTTTAAGTTTGAATCCATTTGTTTCTCCTCTCCTCCTCACATTTTAGGTATGTGTTATTATATTTTATATCTTTTTTTGTGAGTTCCTTGACTGATTTTTTACAGATATATTCATTTTTACTGTTTTTGTATTTACTACCCTTATATTGCCACTTTTGGTCTCTCTTTTCCACTCAGAGAGTCCCCTTTAATATTTCTTGCAGGGCTCTTTTAGTGGTTATGAATTCCTTTAGTTTTTGTTTGTCTAGGAAACTCTTTATCTCTCCTCCTATTATGAAGAGAGCCTTACCAGTCAGAGTGTCCTTTTTCTGGATTGAGCACTTTGAATATGTCATGCCACTCCTTTCTGGCTTGTCAAGTTTCTGCTAAAAAATCTGCCAGCCTCATAGGTTTTCCCTCATAAGTTAATGACTTCTTTTGTCTTGTTGCTGCTATGATTTTTTCTTTATCACTCTATTTTGCAAGTTTAATTACAATATGTCTTGGCGTGGGTCTGCTTTTGTTGATTTTGATGGAAATTCTCTGTGCCTCCTGGATCTGGATATCTGTTTCCTTCTCCAGATTAGGGAAATTTTCAGCTACTATTACTTTAAATAAATTTTCTGCCCCCCTGCTCTCTCTTATTCTTGGACTCCTATAATATGAATGTTATTACATTTGATGGAGTCACTGGGTTCCCTAAGTCTATTCTCGTGTTGTGTAATTCTTCTTGGGGTATTTTTGTTATGCAGCAATAGGTAACCACAATGCAGTTCTCGGCCTTAGCTACACTCCAAACACCTCCCCTTGAGGATGAATTAGTCAGGGATATAGCCTAGGCACTGGACTTTTCAAACCTCTCCAGGTAATTCCACTCCTCAAACAAGGTTGACAATCTCTACTCCTTAGGATATTATCTGTGTGATCTTAGACACATCACTTCTTTTTTTTTATTGTTACTTAAATTTTTTTTCCAGTGTTCCAAGATTCATTGCCCATTCCCCACACCCAGTGCTCCATGCAATAGGTGCCCTCGGTACCCACCACCAGGCTCTCCCATCCCTCCACCCCCATCCCTCCAAGTCCCTCAGTTTGTTTCTATAGACACATCACTTCTTTCTGTACTTAAGTCACTTGGATTTCATAACCTGAAAATAGGCGCAATTACTTTTATACCAGAATCACTGGGATAGCTTCCAGCTATCTGCCTGCCCCCTTGCCAGGCAGCTACCTAATCAGTCCTTTTTCTTTAAGCACTAATATTTAGTTTCTCTGTAATCTCATAAATTTTTATTTTTATGCACACATTATAGATTGGCTAACCCAAACTCGATTTTCCCTTTGCTTACCTCCACTACAGACGTCATAAAAGCTAAGCACTCCATTTCTGACTCTCTACAACAGCCAAGAGTAGCCACGTGACATATACAGACGATTTCTAGTTTTTCTTGTTCCACTTCCTCCTTTTCCTTCCTGGAACACAGATATGACAGCTGAAGGCACAATGGTCCTTTGCAGCCATGAGGCAAGGAGCATAAGGATCAAAGCCTGCATAGTAAGGGTACTGGGACAGAAACAAGGGAAGGATTGCATCTCAATAGTATTACCAGAGGACTTTATGGCTCCTTGACTGGCTACCAGTTATACGATGTAGTAGTCACATGTGGCTATTTCAATTTTAATTTGAATTAATTAAAATAAATTAAATTAAACTTTCTTCCCCTCCGTTTGTTCTTAACCCAATTTCAAGTCCTCAATAGCTACACGTAGCTAGTGGCTAATGTGTTAAACAGCCGGAGTCTTAGCATATCTCATCAAGAAATCTCCACTTGACAGCACGGGCCTAAATCATCCCCAGATGATACAGTGTATTTTGAAAGGAGCTCAGAAAAGAAAAGTGTGGTTTTTAAATCACTTTCCAACAGCCAAATCGTGTTCATGTCCCTTTAAGAGCTAGGTTTCTTTCTGACTAAAATTGAAACTATAGGGTTTTATTCTGTTCCTCTTTTCACAAAAATGAGCCTTGAGACTAAAGCCATGGTGACTTCTTCTAAACCAATCATGTTCCATGGTCTCTCAGAGCCAGAAAAGAAAAATGTCACAGCAATTATTTGAAGCAATAGCCAGGCCTGGAAAAAAGAGCAAGGTGCTACAGAGATACACATGAAAATCAGGAAATAATGAACCAGAACAAAATAGAGCTGATCTCTCTCTACTTTCTAACAACCACCCTTGAATGGTGTATAATGGATTTTGGAGCTACCTGATTTTTGGTATAATCAGGTAACTGGAGGATTTTTATGGCTTAGAGCCCTCAAAGAGATACATAATAGGCATAATCTTCCAAAATTGACTGCTATAGCTTCACATTTTGTGGGTATCTGTCATCTGGATTTTTTTTCTTCCAAAAACATTGTAATATAATACTATAATAAGATATTATAAAAATAAATAGATAAAATAGGTACAAAACAAGAAATTGCGTGTCTCCCGTGATTCCTTGTTTGAATCTTTACTTCTTTCAGTTTTGTTTGAACTGACCAAGAGAAGCTTCCTCTTCCACCATCCGTGCATTAAATTAAACATATCCTGAGGTGAGATAAAGCCGTGTTTAAAATCAAATGCATGCATGCTGGTTCATATAGCACATCACTCCTTTAACACTTCCTTGCGTCATTCTGTGCTCCTCACCACAAGTGCACTCCTTGATCCCCATCACCTACTTAAACTTCCTGGAATTAAAATTAAAGCTTAAAGTTAAAAAAAGAAAGAAAGAACATCCCTTCTTCCTGCATAGCCTTTTACTTGCTTATGCAAGGATGAATGTAAGATGGGCCCTGGAAAAAGTGTGTCTTCTGCCCAAGTCTCCTTCTCCATATTTAGCCACACAGATCATGAAAGAACTGTTATCAAAGTATTCCACTTAACTCTCCATTTTACCAAATACTGAAATATCTGGGGTCAATCATATATATGATTAACTATGTATGATAAACATATACATGTTAACATATATATCATAAACTATAGTCTATAGTGGCTGGTAAAGTTTAATAGAGTCAATTTCAGTAATTAACACCTTTTCTATAAATATGGAGTGTATTGAAGGTAAGTATCCCTATATCAAGGAGAATCGATATTGATGAGAGCTGCAAAAAAGTAACACCAATGAAAGCTATAAATAACTGGTTTCTCTATACAATCACTATTTTTTCATTGACTCAGGAAACACTTAATGAATTTCTTCCATGTACAAGTTGGCAATGAAAGTAGTGAATTCAGTGAGTCAGAGCCCTGCCCTCAAAGGCCTTGTCATTCTTTTTTTGATTCATCTTTTTTTAGTTTCATATTTAGTTAGTTAATACATATGATAAAATTGGTTTCAGTTGTAGCATGAGGGGTAACCTGGAGGACAGTGGGAGAAGGAAAGTAAATGGGAACTAGGGTAATCTAGGGAGGGAAACGAAACAACAGAGACTTTGGACACAGAAACAAACTGAGGGACTTGGAGGGAGGGGGGTGGAGGGATGGGAAAGCCTGGTGGTGGGTACTGGGGACACCTAAAGCGTGGAGCACTGGGTGTGGGGAATGCGGAATGAATCTTCGAACAGTGGAAAAAAATTTGAGTAACCATAAAAAGAATTTAATGATTCATCACTTTTGTGTAACACCCAGTGCTCATCACAAGTGCCCTCCTTAACACCCATTCCCATCTAGCCCATCGCTCCACCACCTCCCTCCTTCAATCCCAGTTTGTTCTCTAGAGTTAAGAGTCTCTCAAGATTTGCCTGCCTCTCTCTTTCTTCCCCCTTTCCCTATGTTCATCTGTGTTGTTTCTTAAAATTCCATATGTGAATGAAGTCATACAATATTTGTCTTTCTCTGACTTATTTCACTTGACATAATATAGTCTAGTTCCATCCATGGCATTGCAAATGACAAGCATCCATCCTTTTTGATGGCTGAGTGATATTCCATTGTGTGTGTGTGTGTGTGTGTGTGTGTGTGTGTGTGTACCACATCTTCTTTATCCATTCATCAGCTAGTGGACATTTGGGCTCCTTTCATAATCAGCTATTGTTAATAATGTTGCTATAAACATCGGGATGCACACACCCCCTTCAAATGAATATTTTTGTATCCTTTAGGTAAATACCTAGTCATGCAATTGCTGGGTTGTAGGGTCTCTCTATTTTTAACTTGGTGAGGAAGTTCCATACTGTTTTCCAGAGTGGTTGCACTAGCTTGCATTCCCACCAATGGTGTAGGAGGGTTACCCTTTCTCTGAATCCTCACCAACATCTGTCATTTCCTGAGTCGTTCATTTTAGCCATTCTGACAGGTAGGAGGTAAGACCTTACCATTCTTTATAGGTCAGGACACTTCTGTTCCAGCCACAAATGCCGGCTTCCCATAGAGCCATTGGCAAGGCTGGAATATCACACTCAGAAAATGAGCAGAGGCCAAGGGAATAAAGGCAGCCAGAACAGGCCAAATTGCATCCCCAAACCATCTAGCAGGAATACATCTGCTGCTTTCTGTGGCTCCTGGCGGCTGCAGTTTAGACCATGACCTTGGGATCCTGGCATCTCATTGGTATGGCTGCCTTGGAGACTGGATGTTGCTGCTAGCATCACCACCAGCAGACAGGTTCCTCACTGTTGTTAATTCTTTACCTTTTCAGATTTCAGGGCGCCTGAGTGGCTCAGTTAGTTAAGCATCTGCCTTCAGTTCATGTCATGATCTCTAGGTCCTGGGATCAAGTCCCATGTTGGGCTCCGGAGCAGGGAGCCTGCTTTCCATCTTCCAATACAAAGTGCCAGGCAGATATGTTTTACTGACTCAGGCAAGGTCACATGCCAACCCCCTAGCTTCAGGGAAGGCAGGCAAAGCAAGTACCAAATTTTCTGATTTTACAGTGGAAAGTGATCCCCTTCCAAAAATTTATAAAATGAGCAACAGAAGTAGGGAGTTCAGATATTGGGCAATGTGACAACCAAAAACCCATTAAGTGAGTTACATTTAAAATAAGGGGCATTCAAAGGCAGGAACAATTACTTCTAGCTGGTGCGGTGGAGAAAATTTGCTCTGTAAGATGATTTTTAAAGTGAATCTTATGTATGGTTTGGGTTTGGGGAGATGTGCAGAAGAACATTCCATTTGAGGGGGCAGCATGAGCAAACAAATACAGAGTTGGGAAGAAGTGGGGTCAGGAAATGACAGGACTTTATTCCAACAAGCATTTATTAAGCATATGATGTGTGCCAGGCACTCTGGCACTAAAGCTAAGATGTGAAAGGCATACTCTGCCCTTAGGTGTTCAGGGTCTAGTGCGCAGAGACCACGTGAAATTACAATGTTTCTGCACAGAAAAGGTAAACATCAACAGTGAAAAAGCAAACTATGGAATGGGAGAACATATTTGCAAACTATCTGAGAGAGGTTACTATCCAAAATGTGTAAGGGGGAGAACCTGGGTGGCTCAGTCGGTTAAGAGGTCGACTATTGATTTTGGCTCAAGTCATGATCTCAGGGCCCTGGGATCAAGCCCCCTCATCTGGCTCTGGGTTCAACAGGGAGTAGGATTAAGGGTTCTTTCTCTCCCTCTCCCTTTGCCCCTCCCCCTGCTCGTGTGTGCTTGCTCGTGCACTCTCTTTCTCTCTCAAATCAATAAATATTTTTTAAAAATAAATATACAAAATGCATAAGGAACTCCTTAAACTGAAGAGAAAGAAAAAGAAAAGAAAAGAAACAAATAACTAATTAAAAATGGGCAAAGGACTTGAATAAGTGTTTTCCAAAGAAGACACACAAATGACCAACAGATATATGAAAAGACGTTCAATATCACTCATCATCAGGGAAGTGCAAGTCAAAATTACAATGAGGGTGGCTATTAACAATGAAAACAAAAGATAACATGTGTTGACAAGGATGTGGAGAAATTGGAACACTTGCACACTGTTGGTGGGGATGTGAAATGGTGAAGTCACTCTGGAAAACAGTAAGAAGTTTCCTCAGAAAAGCAAAAATAGAACTACCTCATAATCCAGCTATCCCACTTCTGGGTATATATCTAAAAGAACTGAAACAAGAATCTCAAAGAGATATCTGTACTCCCATGTTCGTTGCAGAATTATTTACAGTAGTCAAGGTGTGGAAACAATATTAACTGTCCATCAGTGGACAAATGGATAAAGAAAATGTGACAAAAACATACAATGGGTGCCTGGGTGGCTCAGTTGGTTGGGCAACTGCCTTTAGCTTGGGTCATGATCCCAGAGTCCCAGGATGGAGTCCCACATCAGGCTCCCTGCTCAGCAGGGAGTCTTCTTCTCCCTCTGACCTTCCCCCTTCTTGTGATTTCTCACTCTCTCTCTCTCAGATAAATAAAATCTTTTAAAAAATACAACAAGGGGCACCTGGGTGGCTTGGTCATTAGGCGTCTGCCTTCGGCTCAGATCATGATCCTGGAGTCCCAGGATCAAGCCTGCTTCTCCCTCTCTCACTCTCCCTGCTTGTTTTCCCTCTCTAGCTATGTTTCTCTTTATCAGATAGATAAATAAATATTTTTAAATATACAATGGAATATTATTCAGACCCAAAAAAGAATTAAACCCACCCTGTGTGACAACATGGATGAATCTGGAGAACATTATGCTAAGTGAAAAAAGCCAGTGACAGGATTATACTGCATGATTCTACATCTATGAGGTGTCTGAAACAGTCAAACACATAGAAGCAGAAAGTCAAATGGTGGTTTTGGGGGGTTAGGGGATGAGGGAAATTGGAAATTATTGTTCAATGAGTATGAAGTTTCAGTTATACCATATGATTAAGGTATAGGGATTTGCTGTACAACATAGGGCCTATGGTTAAAATTACTGCATTGTACACTTAAAATTTTGTTAAGAGGGTAAATCTCATGTTAAATATTCTTACTACAAAAAAATAAGCTTTATTTATTTATTTTTAGAGAGAGTGAAAGAGAGAGCATGCATGGGGGGAGGGAGGGCAGGAGAGAATCTCAAGCAGACTCTCTGCTGAGTGTGGAGTCCAAGGTGGGGCTCTATCTCATGACCCCAAGTTCATGACCTGAGCCAGACACTCAAATGATGGGGCAACCCAGGCACTCCCACCACACACACACAAAAATTTAATACACCTGGATAAACGCTCTACCCAGGGTAGGAATCACAGACCAGGGCCACTGAACCAGCTTGAAGGGAATTATGGAAGTCTCCCCCCAAGATGGTGTGTTCAGTGTGAAGTCAGAATCAGTCAAGTGAAGAAGTAGAAGGTACAGGCACACTGAAGTTTGGAAGAACTTCCTGGGAGAAGGAATGGCATTGTATTAACTTGCTAGGACAGCCATAACACAATGCCACAGACTTGGTGGCTTAAACAATAGACATTTATTATCCCACAGTTTGAGGCTAGAAGCCCAAGATCAAGGTGTCGGCAGCAGAGTTTCTCCTGAGGCCTCTCTCCTTGGCTTGCCGGTGGCTGCCCTCTTGCTGTGTCCTCACATGGTCATCCCTCTGTACCTATCTGGGTCCTAACAACCTCTTCTTACAAGAACAATAGTCATTGGATTAAGCCTTATATGACTTCATTTTACCTCATTTACTTCTTCAAAGGCCCTATCTCCAAATGCAGTTATATTCCGGGGTACTGAGGGTTGGACTTCAGTGTGTGACTTAGAGAGGGGTACATAATGCAGCCCCAAGCAAGTATTCCCAGAGGCTTGGAGGTGGAAAATACATTTTATGCTTGGGCAACTGCAGAAAATTATGGTGAAAGATAAGACATGACCAAGAAATGTGGGTTTTGCACAAAAGTGATGGAAGAACACTGAGGAGCATTATAATTGGGTCATGTTTTAGAAAAACCACAGATTGTTGTAAAGCCCAAAACAGAAACCAGGGTCAATTTGATCAATTAGCTTCTTGCTGTGGAAAGAACTACTCCAACACTTAATGGCGTAAAGAAACATATTTATCTCACAACTTTGTGGTTTGGCAACGTAGACCAGGCTCAGATGGGCAATTCTGCTGATCTAAGCCAACCTTGCGGGAACATGGTGGGGCTCATGCATTTACCGGCAACAGCTGGGGGCTGGCTGGTCTAGGATAGCTCAGATGAGATGGTTCATCTCCGTTCCACATGGGTTCTCATTCTCTAGCAGGCTAGTCTGGCTTTGCCCACATGGCGGTGGTCGTACTTGTTCCCAGAGCAGGTTCCCTTGAGCCTCACACTTGTCATTCCCACAATGTTGCGTCAACTGTGCATCGAGTCTCAAGGCCAGCGCAGGGTCAAGGACTGGGGAAAGAGAGTCCATCTCTTGATGGAACGAGCAGCAATGATTTGTGGCCACTCCCATGATGCACCACACCAGCCCGGAGAGAACTTTTTGCAATTCCAAAGAAATTAAATAAGAACCAAACCAAATTAATGACAGCGCAGATGCATGAGAGACTGATGTGGGAGAAGTTACAGGATTTGGTGACTGTGTGGGTCCTCTGGCTCCGGTTTCAGCAATGAAGCGATTGGTGGCATCATTTGGAATTTGAGTGGGAAGACCTGCGCTGATGGTCAAGTTGACTGCATCGTGTCATCAAATGTGTTCAGATCAACCTTGGCTGCAGGTCTACATTCTTGCTCTTGCACGCACAGTCCTTACAAGTTGCTGTAATCATGAGACACTGTTATCTCCTCGTGAATGAAATAAGATGACAGAAATAATGGAAAGCATACCTCTGGGGAGCAGTTTTCTGTTACACCAGCAAACGACAACTTTCATGGTGTTTTTAAGTAGCAGAGAAATATAGAAGAGGCATGTTTTCCTTGTTTCAGTGCCTGCATCTAGGTGTTCCCCTTCCCCAAAATGCCTACCACCTGTTGCTTTGCCCGCACATCGTGGCTGGCTCCTTATCCTCCCAATCGCCTCTGACGTGTCACTCTCGTGAACAGAACTTTCCTGACAACGACCCTATATCTAGATGCTACTCCTGCCCTACACCCGCTAGATATTTCTATTACAGTGCCTTGTTTAATTCTGTCTCAGCAAATTTACACTCTGTAGCTATCTTGGTTGGGCTTATTTATGTGTTTTCTTTCTTCCACTATGATAAAAAATGGAAGATTTGAGATCAGGAGTGTTGTCTCTTATTCCTCGCACACAGAGCCTAGCATAGTCTAGGTGCTCAATATGTATTTATTAAATGAAAACATACTATTATCTCCAGGGCTGGAGGTAAAATACAAATGAGACTCTCCCTTAGGGGTTCTTCTTTTTTTAAGTTCTGTAATATGAGTTTAGAAACACCTATTGAAAAGCTGAGGGGGACGCCTGGTGGCTCAGGCAGTTAAGTGCCTGCCTTCGGCTTAGGTCATGATCTCAGGGTCCTAGGATCGAGTCTGCTTCTCCTTCTGCCTGCTGCTCTTCTGCTTGTGTTCTCTGTGTGTGTCTCTCTCTAACAAATAAATAAATAAAATATTTAAAAAGGAGAAAACCTTAAGAAGGCTTTATATATTGAAGATGTGATTAAACACTGGAGTGATTTACTAATATGGTAAATATTTACCGAGTGCTTACTATGTCTTTGCCTATGTTTATTCATCTAGGGGATGGTGAGGTTGGTATTATCATTATCCCCATTTCAGAGATGAGGCCAGTGAGGCACAAAGAAGGTAAATAATTTGGGTGCCTGGGTGGCTCAGTGAGTTAAAGCCTCTGCCTTAGGCTCAGGTCATGATCTCAGGGTCCTGGGATCTAGGCCCACATCAGGCTCTCTGCTCAGCAGGGAGCTTGCTTCCTTCTCTCTTCTGCCTGCCTCTCTGCCTACTTGTGATCTCTCTTTCTGTCAAATAAATAAATAAAATATTTTTAAAAAAAGAAAGTTTAAAAAAAAGAAAGAAGGTAAATAATTTATCTAGGGTCACACAGATAGCTCATAGTGTAAACTAGACTTAAAGTCAGGTGGTTTAGCTTTAAAAACTGTGCTCTTAACCACTGTACTATGGCTTCTTTAAGATAAATCTACTAATCCCTTTAAAAGGCCTGTTATCTATTTGTGTAATATAAGCCTGCTTGGAGACAGGAGCTAAATAAATATTCTATGAAGTTCCCTACCAGTCATGTGAATCAGTAAATGTACTGCCATATGAATGAATTTTAAACATCAGTTCCTGTTTCTTTATATGGAGAGCCAACTTGAACCAAGCAGTGAAACTTAAAGCTCCAAAAATTTGGCTACATGATCCAACCACATGTTTGAACCAGTCAAAGCAGTGTTCTTGAAATATGCTACATTGGCTATGACACCAAAGGCACAAGCAACAAAAGCAAAAATAAATGAGACTACCTCAAACTCAAGAGTTTCTGCACAGCATAAGAAACAATCAACAGAAAGAAAAAACAACCTGTGGGATGGGAGAGAATATTTGTAAACCATTGATCTGGTAAGAGATTAATATCCAAAGTGCCTGAGGAACTCCTACAACTGAATAGCAAAAAAAAAAAAAAAAAAAAAAAAAAAAAAAAAAAAAAAAAAAAAAAAAAAGACAATCCGATTTTATTTTATTTTATTTTTTTAAAAAAGATCTTATTTATTTGACGGAGAGAAACACAGCCAGAGGGGGAACACAAGCAGAGGAGTGAGAGAGGGAGAAGCAGGCTTCCCACCGAGCAGGGAGCCCGATGTGGGGCTCGATCCCGGGTGTCCAGGATCATGACCTGAGCCGAAGGCAGTCGCCCAACCAACTGAGCCACCCAGGCGCCCCGACAATCCGATTTTAAAATGGGCATAGGACCCGAACAGTTTCCCAGAGAAGGCACACACATGGCCAACAGATACATGAAAAGATGCTCTACATCACTAATCAGGGAAATGCAAATCAAAACCACAAGGACATCTCACATGACATCCCTTTGAATGGCTATTAGAAAAAAGACGAGATAAGCATTGGCAAAAATGTGGAACGCTGGGGCACATGGGTGGCTCAGTCAGTTAAGCGTCTCTGTCTTCAGCTCAGGTCATGTTCCCAGGGTGAGATACTACAGAACCGAATACTTTAAGATGGCAAATTACACATCTTTGTAGGGTTTTTTGAAAGATTTTATTTATTAATTTGCCAGAGAGAGAGAGAACACACAAACAAGGGGGAGCAGCAGGCAGAGGGAGAAATACGCTCCCCGCTGAGCACGGCACCCAATGTGGGGCTCGATCCCAGGACCCTGGGACCAGGGCCTGAGCTGGAGACAGGTGCTTAACCCACTGAGCCACCCAGGCACCCTCCGTTCTGGGTTTTCAATGCAGCCTAAAACCCATAATGGGGCTTTAGCCTGACGAAGAGAGTGCTGAAAGAAGTACTCTAGTTCAGGCTTGAGGGGTGAAGGGGGTCTTCTGAAATTCAAGGTATGGAAATCTTCAGTTAACATTTTCCTTTTTCATATCTGGGGTCTTTTGCACCCAGCCTGAAAGCAATGCCAGGGCAGCAGTTAGAAAGTTGTTACATTTCACTTGAAAGAAAACAATGTATTGATTCCAAATAGTGTGGCAAAAGTGGGGGTTCTTATCTTGTTTCTGATCTTAGGGGAAAGCTTTTAGACTTTCACCATGAGGTGTGACAGTTAGCTATACAGTTTCCTCTGTGTGTGTGTGTGTGTGTGTGTGTGTGTGTGTGTGCGCGCACGCCCTTCACCGATTGTGGAAGCTTCTTGTATTTCTGATTTGCTGGGAGGTTTTTGTTGTTTTCGGGGTGCGGGGGAGGTTTTCTTTTGATGAACAGATGTTGGATTTTGTCAAATGCCTTTCTGCATAAATTGATATAATCATGTGTTGTTTTTTTCTTCCTCTAATATGCTGGAATTCACTGATTGATTTTGAATACTGAATCAAGCTTTGCATTCCCAGGATAAATCTCATGTGCTCGTGGTATATAATTCATCATGTTATCTACAAATGGGGACAGTACTGGAAGTTCTGCCAAAGCAATAGGCAAGATAAATATTTGAAAGGATACAAATTGCAAAGAAAGAAATAAAACAGTTTCTATTTATAGACAACATGATAGTTGTCTGCATAGAAAATTCTGGAGAATCCATAAAGTGACTTATAACTAATCAGTGAATTTAGCAACAACATGACAAGGACAACACACAAAATATTTTAAAAAAATCAATTCTGTCTTTATATACTAGTAATAAACAATTGCAAATAGAAGTTGAAAAAACAGTACCATTCATCATTCACTATGATCAAGTGAGATTTATCCCTGGATGCGAAGATGGTTCAACATACATATGAGAATAGATGTGATAGCTCACATTAATAGAATGAAAAAGAAAAAGTCAATGATCATTTCAATAGATGCAGAAAAAATCATTTGACAAAATACAACACTCGTTCATGATAAAAATTCTCAACAAATTGGGTATAGAAGGAATGTATGTCAACACAATAACATCTATGTATGACAACCCCACAGCCCACGTCAAACTCAATGATGAATGTATGAAAGATTTTCCTCTAAGATCAGAAACAGGACAAGGGTGCACACTCTCACCACTCCTATCCAGCATAGTACTGAAAGTCCTAGCTAGAGCAATCAGACAAGAAAAAGAAATAAAAGAATCCATAAGAGATTCTTGACTCAGGGAAACAAACTGAGGGTTGCTAGAGGGGAGGTGGGTGGGCAGATGGGGTAACTGGGTGATGGGCATTAAGGAGGGCATGTGATGTGATGAACACTGGGTGTTATATGCATCTAATGAATCACTGAACACTACACCAAAAACTAATGATGTAATATATATTGGTTAATTGAATTTTAAAAAAGAAAGACTTTGTTTTATTTTAAAAATAAGTATCCAAATTGAAAAAGAAGTAAAACTGTCTTCCTTTGCAGATGATACGATCTTATATGTAGAAAATCCTAAAGACTCCACCAAAAACCCCTAGAACTAATGAACGAATTCAATGACGTTGCAGGATACAAAATCAATGTGCAGAAAACTGTTGCATTTCTATACTCTAACAACAAAACACTGGGAAAAGAAATATGGAAAATAATCCTATTCATAATAGCATCAAAAACAATAAAACACTTAGGAATAAATCTAACCAAGGAGGTGAAAGATCTGTACACTGAAAACTGTAACACTTTTTTTAACCCCTGAGCAACAAACTAATTTATTTGATCACTTGCTTTTTTTTTTTTACAGTTGTTTCCTTCATGTGTGTGTTTATTCGTTCATTTACAAATATTTGCTGATCAGCCACCAGGCACTGTTCTGAGTTCCTGGGGGAAAAAGCAACAAAAACTACAACAAAAATATGAACTCCACATTCCACTGAGGGAGACAAACCTTATGATAATACAGGTAGTGATTAGCATGGCAAAGAGAAGTAAAGCAGGATAAAGGGACAGAAGGGAATGTGAGGCTGAAGGCCCTTAGGTGAAATAGTCAGGGAGGAGCTGAAGAGACCACAGAAACTTGCATAGACTGAATGAGCTATGCCGGATCCGGATGTTCCCCATAGATGCACCAGCAAGTGTGAGGCTCTGACGTCATATTTGAAGCAGCAAAGAAAACCAGTGTGCCAGGAGGAGAGTGTGCAAAAGGGAGGGTGGTCTGAGAGGCTGGAGAGGCGGGCATACCCCACCATGGTGGGCCCCAAAGGCCCTGGTGAGAACTTCAGGGTTTTTATTTTTAACATTTTTAAAAAATTTAAATTCAGTTAATTAACATATAATGTATTATTGGTTTCAGAGGTAGAGGTCCATGATGCATCAGTCTTATATAACACCTCGTGCTCATTACATCATGTGTCCTCCTTAATGTCCTTCACCCAGTTACCCCATCCCCCCACCTCTCTCGCCTCCAGCAACCCTCAGTTTGTTTCCTATGATTCAGAGTCTCTTATGGTCTGTCTCCCTCTCTGGTTTCATCTTGTTTTGTTTTGTTTTTCCTCTCTTCCCTTATGATCCTCTGTTTTGTTTCTTAAATTCCACATATCAGTGAGATTGTATGATAATTGTCTTTCTCTGATTGACTTATTTCGCTTAGCACAATACCCTCTAATTCCACCTATAGCGTTGCAAATGACAAGATTTTATTTTTCTGATGGCTGAGTAGTGCCACGTCTTTATCCACTCACATGTTGAAGGACATCATCTTGGCTCCTTCCACAGTTTGGCTATTGTGGACAGTGCTGCTATGAACATTGGGGTGCATCTGCCTCTTCTTTTCACTATATCTGTATCTTGGGGGCAAATGCCCAGTAGTGCAATTGTTGGGTCATAGGGTAGCTCTATTTTTAACATCTTGAGGAACCTCCATACTGCTTTCCAGAGTGGCTGCACCAGCTTACATTCCCACCAACAGTGTAAGAGGATTCTTCTTTCTCCACATCCTTGCCAACATTTGTTGTTTTCCGTCTTGTTAATTTTTGCCATTCTAACTGGTGTAATGTAGTATCTCATTGTGGTTTTGATTTGTATTTCCCTGATGGCCAGTGATGTTGAGCATTTTTTCATATGTCTGTTGGCCATTTGGATGTCTTCTTTGGAGAAGTGTCTCTTCATGTCTTCTACCCATGTCTCAATCAGATTATTTGTTCTTTGAGTGTTGAGTTGGATAAGTTCTTTATAGATTTTGGATACTAGCCTTTTATGTGATATGTCATTTGCAAATATCTTCTCCCATTCTGTCGGGTGACTTTTGGTTTTGTCAACTGTTTCCTTTGCTGTGCAAAAGCTTTTAATCTTGATGAAGTCCCATTAGTTCATTTTTGCCTTCGTTTCTCTTGCCTTTGGGGACATGTCTAGCAAGAGTTGCTGCAGCCAAGGTCGAAGAGGTTGCTGCCTGTGTTCTCCTCCAGGATTTTGATGGTTTCCTGTCTCACATTTAGGTCTTTCATCCATTTTGAGTCTATTTTTGTGTGTGGTGTAAGAAAATGGTCCGGTTTCATTCTTCTGCATGTGGCTGTCCAATTTTCCCAGCATCATTTGTTGTAAAGACTGTCTTTTTTCCATTGGATATTCTTTCCTGCTTTGTTGAAGATTAGTCGACCTTAAAGTTGAGGGTCCATTTTTGAGTTTTCTATTCTGTTCCTTTGATTTATGTGTCTGTTTTTTGTGCCAGCACCATACTGTCTTGATCATTACAGCTTTGTAACAGAACTTGAAGTCTGGGATGTTGATGTCCGAGATGTTGATGCCACAAACTTTGGTTTTCTTTTTCAACATTCCTTTGGCTATTCAGGGTATTTTCTGGTTCCATATAAATTGTAGGATTATTTGTTCCAGCTCTGTGAAAAAAGTTGACAATATTTTGATAAGGATTGCTTTGAATTTATAGATTGCTCTAAGTAGCATAGACATTTTAACAATATTTGTTCTTCCAATGCATGAGCATGGAAGGTTTTTCCATTTCTCTGTGTCTTCCTCAATTTCTTTCATGAGTGTTCTATGGTTTTCTGAGTACAGATACTTCACCTCTTTGGTTAGTTTATTCCTAGGTATCTTATGGTTTTGAGTAAAATTGTAAATGGGATTAACTCTTTAATTTCTCTTTATTCTGTCTCACTGTTGGTGTATAGAAATGTAACTGATTTCTGTGCATTGATTTTATATCCTCCCACTTTACTGAATTCCTGCATGAGTTCCAGCAATTTTTGGGTGGAGTCTTTTGGGTTTTCCACGTAGAGTATCCTGTCATCTGCAAAGAGTGAGAGTTTGACTTCTTATTTGCCAATTTGGATGCATTTTCTTTCTTTATGTTGTCTGATTGCTGAGGTGACAACTTCTAGTACTATGTTGAATAGCAGTGGTGATAGTGGACAGCCCTGCCGTGTTCCTGACCTTAGGAGAACAACTCTCAGCTTTCCCCCACTGAGAAGGATATTCGTTGTGGGTTTTTCCTAGATGTTTTTTATGATATTGAGGTATGTTCCCTCTGTCCCTACACTCTGAAGAGTTTTAATCAAGAAAGAATGTTATACTTTGTCAAATGCCTTTTCTGCATCTATTGAGAGGATCATATGGTTCTTGTCCTTTCTTTTACTTATGTAGTGTATCACATCGATTGATTTGCAGATGTTGAACCAACCTGCAGCCCAGGAATAAATCCTACTTGGTCATGGTGAATCCTTTTAATATGCTATTGGGTCCTACTGGCTAGTATTTTGGTGAGAATTTTGACATCCATGTTCATCAGGGATATTGTTCTGTAATTCTCCTTTTTGGTGGGGTCTTTGTATGGTTTGGGGATCAAGGTAATGCTGGCCTCATAGAAAGAGTTGAGAAGTTTTCCTTCCATTTTGATTTTTTGAAACAGCTTCAGAAGAATAGATATTAATTCTTCTTTAAATGTTTGGTGTAATTCCCCCTGGGAAGCCATCTGGCCCTGGACTCATGTTTGTTGGGAGATTTTTTTGTTACTACTTCAATTTTCTTGCTGGTTGTGGGTCTGTTCAGATTTTCTATTTCTTCCTGTTTCAGGTTTGGTAGTTTATATGTCTCTAGGAATGCATCAGTTTCTTCCATATTGCCTAAATTGTTGGTATATAGGTGCTTATAATATGTTCTTGTAATTGTTTGTATTTCTTTGGTATTGGTTGTGATCTCTCCTCTTTCATTAATGATTTTATTTATTTGGGTCCTTTCTCTTTTCTTTTGATAAGTCTGGCCAGGGGTTTATCAATCTTATTAATTCTTTCAAAGAACCAGCTCCTAGTTTTGTTGATCTGTTCTATCGTTCTTTTGGTTTCTACTTCATGAAAACTATGATACTTCAATGAAAGAAATACAAGAAGACACAAACAAATGGAAATATATTCTGTGTTCATGGATCAGAAGAATTAATATTGTTAAAATGTCCATACTACCCAAAACTACTTGTAGATTCAATGCAATCCCTATCAAAATTCCAATGACATTTTTCACAGAAATAGAAAAAAAAATCCTAAAATTTGTCTGGAGCCACAAAAGACTATGAATGAATAGCCAAAGCAGTCCTGAGAAATTAATAGCCAAAGAAGTCCTGAGAAAGAACAAAGTGGGAGGCATCACACATCCTGATTTCAAACTATACTACAAGATTATAATAAACAAAACAGTATGGTAATGGCAAGAAAATAGACACAGAGAAAAATGAACCCGAATCAGGAGCCCAGAAATAAACCTCCACATATGCAGTAAACTATTATTTGACAAGGGAGCCAGGAATACTCAATGAGGAAATGATAATCTTTTCAAAAAATGTTCTTGGGAAGACTGGATTCTCACATGCAGAGGAATCATATTGGACCCATTTCTTGCACCATTCACAAAAATTAGCTCAAAGTGGATTAAAGATTTAAATTTAAGACTTGATACCATAAAACTCCTGGAAGAAAATATAGGAGAAAATTTCCTTGGCATTGGTTTTGGCAGCAATTTCGTAGATATGACAGCAAAAACAAGCAACATAAGCAAAATTCAATAAGCAGAGCTATATCACACTAAAAAGCTTCGACACAGCAAAACAAATTATCAACAAAATGAAAAGCAATTTACAGAATAGGAGAAAATATTTGCAAATCATACATCCGGTAAGGGGTGAATATCTGAAATGTATAAAGGACTTATACAACTCAATAGCAAAAAAAATTAACCAAATTTTTAAAAATAGACAGAGGAACTAAATAGATGGTTTTCCAAAGAAGATATACACATGGCTAACAGATACATGAGAAGATGCTCTTCATCACTAATCATCAGGGAAATAAATATTAAAGCCGCAATGAGATGTCCCCTCACCCTAGTTAGAATGACTATCATTAAAAAGACAATAAATAACAAGTGTTGGTGAGGCAGTGGAGAAAAGGGAACCTGGTACACTGTTGGTGGGAATGTAAATTGGTGTAGCCACTATAGAAAACAGTATGGCAGTTCCTCAAAAACTGAAAGCTAGAACTGCCCTGTGATCCAGGAATCCCATTTCTGGGCATATCTCCAAAGGAATTGAAATCTGGATCTCTTAGAGATAGCTGCACTCCCATGTTCACTGCATTGCTCACAATAGCCAAGATATGATAACAACTTAAATTTTTGTCGAGGAACGGTTGGATAAAGAAGACATATATATGTACACACACACACACACACACACAGAGAGAGAGAGAGAGAGAGAGAGAGAGAGAGAGAGAGAAGCACGCACACTGGAACATTATTTACCTAGTTACTATTTCCTCTGAGAAAGAAGGAAATCCTGTGATTTGCAACAATTTGGATGAAGCTTGAGGGAATTAATGCTAAAGTCTTGAGAACCAAGAACAGTGGGGAGTGTACCAGCTCAAACAATCAGGCAGGAAAGGCCAAATGCTTCCTTCCTCCACATTTTGTTCAATTTAGGCCCTCATTGGATTGGATGGTACATACCCACAGAGGGAAGGGCAAACCACCTTACTGACTTCACTGATTTAATTGCTGATTACATACAGAAACACCCTCACAGACACACATAGAAATAATGTTTAGCCAAATATCTGAGCACCCCACGATCCAGTCCAACTGATATATGAAATTAACCATCACACACACACACACCAATTTTTTTGATTTTCCTTTCATTGGGAAGTATGGCCTATGTCCCCTTTCTTTGAACTGCCATGGGCTTGCGATTGACTTGTAACCAATAGAATGAGGCAGAAATGATACTGTGTGTTTCTGAAGCTAGCTCAGAAAATGTAGTGCGGTTTCTGCCTTGCTCCCTGGGACACTAGCTTTAAGGTCCTGACTTACCGTGTAAAAAGTCAGACTGTCCTGAGGCCACTATGCTGTGAGACAGCCCAGGTTACATGGAAGGGTCACAGACCAGAGTTCTCATTAACATCCTCGCCTATAAGGAGTCAGTCACCAGCCAGCATCAACAGACAGATATGTGAATGGAGAGGTGTCCCTACAGTTCTAGCCCCAGCCTTTCAGTCTTCCCAGCCAAAGCCAGACATGGCAGAGCAGAGAAAAATCACTCTCACTGTGCTCTGTCTGAATTCCTGACCTATAAAACTAATAGGCTTAATAAAAGGATTATAATAAACCCCTCAGTTTGGGCGGTAATTTATTACCAAGCAATAGTATCCAGAACACATAGATTACAAAGCCTACTGGGCTAAGTTCTCAAAACTGTCTGCACACACTTGCAGAATATGCTTTCCTGCATCTTTTGGCTCTGCAGGAACGTGGGAATGGCCTAGAAAAATTTTCCCTTTCAGAGAATCAAAAAGGAGAATTCCCGGATTAAAAACACAATTATTACGAGTCTACTATATGCTTGGCTTCAGGAGGCAAGTACAGGACAAATGAGTCAAATTCATCCTTAAAAAGCCAAGAACAAAAGGGCACCTGGGTGGCTCAGATGGTTGAGTGGCTGCTTTCGGCTCAGGTGATGATCTCAGGGTCCTGGGATCAAGGCCCACGTCGGGCTCTCTGCTCAGCAGGGAGCCTGCTTCTCCTTCTCCTCTGCCTGCCTCTCTGCCTACTTGTGATCTCTCTCTCTATTGCTTTGTCAAATAAATAAATAAAATCTTAAAAAAATTTCCAAGAGCAAAGATGTCTCAGAGAAGGGGAGACATCAGTTGTTAGCCACACAGTTCAGTTTCTGATCCTAAATACTGTGTGAATGTTCTACAATTTAATCTGATTGACATGAAGTTTTGGTTTATTTTTGCATTGACTGAGCCTAGAATGCATGTTGGTCCAGTTGTGTTGGTCATAAAACATATCAAGTGATCTTAGTTAAAGTTTTAAAGCTCAGAATTTTCTCCTCAGATAAGATAAACTCTTCTAGTTAATATTTAGATGCCCTCGATTGAGCAGTGCATATCAGTGTTTGAGAAATCCAAATCTTTTATTTTCATAGCAGCTCAAGTAATTGATATCATTAACAAACAGAAGAAGTGAGGAATTCCATGTTAGGTTTTAACTAAATAGACTTGTTGAACAGAAGGAAATTAACACCCCATCTCCAGCAGGTGAGGATGCACCCAATGTAACAAGCATTGCCTCTTGAAGTGTCAGAGCCAAATTTTCCTAGTGCTCAATATGGCTACAATTCGCTCGGTTGGACTAATGAAAATTTCTACCTTATTACCCAGAATGTCACCCCAGCTAGTGTAATCAGATACTTTAGGGAAACTGTTGGAGATAATTGGCAAGAAGCACCCCTGAAAGTTTCCACCTAACCTCTGAAAAGTTTTAGGGGCCAGCCAACTCTGCACTTACATCAACTGTTTTCTTCCAAACCCTTGAAGTCATTAAGTTTTACCAAGCATGAAACCTGTATGTTGCAAAGAAGTTCTTTTCCTGCTTGATGCCATTGGTGACATACAAATGGCTAACAGACAGATGAAAAAATGTATAACATTATTAGCCATCAGGGAAATACAAATCAAAACCACAATGAGATACTACCTTATACCAGTTAGAATGGCACAAATTAACAAAACAGGACATGACAAGTGTTGGCGAGGTTGCGGAGAAAGGGGAACCCTCTTGCGCTGCTGTTGGGAATGCAAGCTGGTGAGACCACTCTGGAAAACAGTATGGAGGTTCCTCCAGATGTTAAAAATAGAGCTACCCTCTTTCCTCTGAGATCAGGAACAAGGCAGGGATGCCCACTCTCACCACTACTGTTCAACATAGTGTTAGAAGTCCTAGCAACAGCAATCAGACAACAGAAAGAAATAAAAGGTATTCGGATTGGCAAAGAGGAAGTCAAACTCTCTCTCTTTGCAGATGACATGATATTATATGTGGAAAACCCAAAAGACTCTACCCCCAAATTACTGGATCTCATACAACAATTTGGTAATGTGGCAGGATACAAAATCAACGCGCAGAAATCAGTTGCATTCTTACACACCAACAACGAAAAAATAGAAAGGGAAATCAGAGAATCGATTCCATTTACTATAGCACCAAAAACTATAAGATACTTAGGAATAAACCTAACCAAAGAAGTCAAGGATCTATACTCGAGGAACTACAGAACACTCATGAAAGAAATTGAAGAAGACACAAAAAGATGGAAGAGCATTCCATGCTCATGGATCGGAAG
>PITA01023772.1:0-27505 GCA_004023965.1 Spilogale gracilis
ACATCAAAAAATGGGCAGGAGACATGAAGAAGCACTTCTCCATAGAAGACATACAAATGGCTAACAGACACATGAAAACATGTTCATCATCACTAGCTATCAGGGAAATTCAAATGAAAACCACATTGAGATACCACCTTAAACCAGTCAGAATGGCCAAAATTAACAGGACAGGAAACAACAAGTGTTGGAGAGGCTGAGGAGAAAGGGGAACCCCCTTACACTGTTGGTGGGAATGCAAGTTGGTGCAGCCGCTTTGGAAAACAGTGTGGAGATTCCTTAAAAAATTAAAAATAGGGGCGCCTGGGTGGCTCAGTTGGTTAAGCAACTGCCTTCAGCTCAGGTCATGACCCTGGAGACCTGGGATCGAGTCCCATATCAGGCTCCCTGCTCGGTGGGAAGCCTGCGTCTCCCTCTCTCACTCCCCCTGCTTGTGTTCCCTCTCTGGTTGTGTTTCTCTCTGTCAAATAAATAAAATCTTAAAAAAAATTTAAAATAGAGCTACCCCATGACCCTACAATTGTACTACTGAGTATTTACCCCAAAGATACAGATGTAGTGAAAAGAAGGGCCATATGCACCCCAATATTCATTGCAGTAATGGCCACAATCACCAAACTGTGGAAAGAGCCACGGTGCCCTTCAACAGATGAATGGATAAAGAAGATACGGTCCATATATACAATGGAGTATTATGCCATCCATCAGAAAGGATGAATACCCAACTTTTGTAGCAACATGGACTGGATTGGAGGAGATTATGCTGAGCGAAATAAGCCAAGTAGAGAAAGTCAAGTATCACATGGTTTCACTTACTTGTGGTGCATAAGGGGTAATATAGAGGACAGTAGGAGAAGGAAAGGAAATGGGAAGTAGGGTAAATCGGGGGAGGGAGACGAAACATGAGAGACTTTGGACTCAGAAACAAACTGAGAGTCTTGGAGGGGAGGGAGTGGGGGGATGGGAGAGCCTGGTGGTGGGCACTGAGGGCACATATTGCATAGAGCACTGGGTGTGGGGCATAAACTATGACTTTTGGAACATTGAAAATCAATCAATCAATCAATCAATCAATCAATAGAAGAAGAGTGGACTGTGCACCCCCAGTGGGTGTTCAATGAGTATTTGTTGAAGGAAGAAACCCCCCCACGGGCATACACAGCACACACTTACTGAGCATGTACGCTCTTACTGTATATACACAGAATTTTGCCTTTGATCCTCACGGTTATCCTTCAATAGATGAGACGCCTGGGAAGAGGGTTAATTAGTTGTCCAAAGTCATCTAGAAATGACAGCAAAAAGGGGATTTGAACTCAGGTCTGCCCCACTCTGGAGCCTGAGCTTTTAAACTTACACTCCAGTGGAAAAAACTTCATATTCTGGTTATTTCCTCAACTGCCTCCGGCTCCCCCAGGTTTGGAGAAGTGGGGTACAGTTGGGGTGCCAAGGGGCAACAGGGGGTCCAGTTGGGGACGCTGCGGCCCAGGTGAGGCGTGTGTACCTGCGGCACAAACAGCAGGCGGCTATGACGTGTCCCACGTGTCTGGCTTGGAGCAGGTGATCTGTGGGTTGTGGGGGGACTGGGGGCAGGTGGGAAGCAGCAGAGAACCCCTCCATCTTGCTCTAACCCCCAGCTCAGGTCCAGGTTCCAGCTCTGTCCCAAACACCCCTCCCTGCCAGCATCCTAGTCGCGCTTAGCTCAAGGAGGGAGCCCCCATGTTGCCACCACTAATGAAGTGACACCCACTCCCTCATTTCCCTTGTAGCGCACTCCCGGGGTCATTAAGGGCTGAGGCAGCTGACAAGCTCCCCACTGCCTCTGTGAGCAGAAGATGGGTGCAGACGCCCCTCAAGACGGAGGTGCCACTTCCCGATCCCCTCAAGGCGAGGTAGTAAGTCAGCCTCCCCCTTTTGTGGCTTACGTTATGTAACTCAGCCAGCCCCTCTGTGTGGGTGAGGGAATAATGAATACCCAAGCCGGCCGGGGCTGCGTTCTCCATCTGGCATCGCGGTGTGTGTGTGTCTCTCTCTGTGTATTCATGCATTGCCCTCATGCCGTGTCATTTCTCTGTTGGGTGTGTGAGCGTGTGTGGCTGGTGTGTCGCCCGGCTGCCTTGCAGCATCTTGCCGCTGAGGTTCTGGGTTTGCAGACGAACCTTCTAGAACCCCTGTGTCTTTCCTCACTGGGGAGGGTCGGTCCTTCCCTGACCCATTTGCTTCCTTAACTCTCCCCAAGCCCCATTTCTTCTGGGTACCGAACCCAGGGTGTTCACCGTTTAGCTGGAGGCAGAGACACCTGGAACCTCTAGATTTCTCTTGAGTGCCCGAGTTTGGCAGCGGACTCTGTTCCTTAATTAAAGAAGGGCCTTCCAGGTGAGGTTTCAGGAAGGCAAGCCTTCCAAAGTGCTTTTCTTCCACTGCTGGCTTGAGCCAGACCTGAAAAAGGTTCTGGGCTTGGCTCAAGAAAAAAAAAAAAAAAAAGAATAAAGCGATCCCCAAGCCTTCCCAGCCACACTCAGCTTTTCAAACTCTTTCTTGGTCGATTTTCAAATCAGGGAGGGCTGCTGGCTGGTGCTTGGGAAATTGGGGTGCTGTTTCTCACACTCTGGCCGGAGAAAGGCAGCCTGATCTTTGGAAGGAACTGGAAAGAGACTGGGCTTGGGAGCAGCCGGGGTATTCAGTGTCTGCTGAGAGGGACAGAGGGAGACACAGGCCCTGAATCTCAGCCAACAGATTCTGAGCACTCACCAGGGTCTGCCTTGATCCAAATAATAATCCTGCAACGCTGTCTCCCTCCTTTTCCTCCGCAGAACACAGTCTCGTCTGCTGCAGTATTTTATCCTCACTCTCACCAAAGTCAAGTCTGAATATCCCCATTTTACAGATGAATAAACTAAGCCGCTATAGGGAGACCCACTTGTCCCAGCTTGTGAACGTCCAGTGTCCAGGAGGCTCCCGGGTCAGCGGGTGTGCCCGGCAACCCTTCTGCCCCAGGGAAGATTTTTAAGGCCCCTTCTGGCTCTGTTTCCAGGGGAGTTCTTGATTTTCTTGGAACTTCTATTTCCTTGTCTGTAAAGCAGGGTTGTTACGCAGTGACCACTTCCCTGGGGAACCAGAAGGCATAATTAAGATGCTGACACAGGGTCCTCAGTAATGTCACACAGCAAACGCCTAGAAGAAAGGGCTTCCTGTTATTGTTATATAATATGGAACAATTTGGGCTTCCTGGCTTTTGATTTTGACTTTCCCCACAATCCCAGCTTCGCCACAGGTAGTCCCCGTGCCATCTCCGGGGCGCCCTTTGCTGGAAAGCCGGTGGAATCTGGCGCTGGTCGTGTAACGGGGAGCCGCGAGCTGGGCGGCTCGTCCTGCCAAGCCAGCCTCCGCCCTTTGGAGCTGTGATTTTAAACAAATCCCATGCGTGCACGCCAGCGTACATACCATGGAAACAGTATTTGGCCCTGGGCCTCATTCGAGTAGTTCAGCGGTTTGGGGTGTATTTACTTCATTTACCTTGGCTGCGAGGAAATTAGCGGCTGACTTCTCGGGACAGTTGCCAGCAACGAGGAGGGAACCAAAATAGGCCAGCGTCTGCTACTTACCATCTTACCATGCGACCTTGGGCAAGCCACTCCCCATTCTGGGCTGCGTTTCTGCAAGCCGGGGGTGGGGACGGCAGCAGACTCCAGTAATGGAGAGTTTCCTGTGTGCTAAGCATGTGCCGAGCCCTCTGCACGGGTGCCTTATTTGATCCAGGCAGAGCCTGTATGGAGAGACTTCTAGCCCCACGTTACTCACAGATGAGGCGAGTAGGATTCAGAGAAGTGAGCCCGGGAGGCAACCTTGGGTCTAGTGAGTGAATTCAGAGCACTTCCTGGGGTTAGTCCCAATCCTCATATCAAACCCACAACGTGACTCATTCCTCTTTTTCCCCAAATCCCATCCATCTTCATCAGCTGCCATATTTTTCATCCTCATTCTGGTCAGGGTGACATTGGATTGTGCCCATTTTACAGACGGTGAGATTAAGCTGCTATATCAGACCTACTTGTCTCGGCTTGTGCATGACCTTCCATTTTTAGCACTGAAAGTCAGAGGCTGTTAGGATGACGAGAGCTCTTGGATTCATCCAACCCAACTTCCACTGGAAAATAAGGAAACAGAGGCCTGGAGAAGCAAAGGGTTCCTTCAACGTGGCTCAGCAACAGGTGGGGGGTGTCAAGGGCTGTGCTCTCCAGTGGGGCAGCCACTGGCCACACGTGGCCACTGAAGCCCTTCACTGTGGTTGGTCCCATCAAGATCTTTTGTCAGAGCAAAACACGCACTGGGCTTCAAAGACGAGTTAGAAAAAAAAAAAAAAAGAACGTAAAGTAGCTCAATAAGTTTTCAATATTGGTTACGTGTTGAACAGATAATGTTTTGGATATAGTGAGTTAAATAATATTTTTATGAAAGTTAATGTCACCTATGGCTTTTGTACTATTTTTTTTTTAAATGACTACTATACAGTTGAAAATCATGCACATGGACTGCATTATATTGCCATGGGGCGGTGCGGGTTGAGAGTCTGACCTCCTCTCTGTATTCCACTGTCCCTTAGGCCTCTTTGAGAATTTACTGGTAACTTCACCAAGCAGAAGGTAATTTTTCTTTCTGAAGAAATCAGAAAAATGACACAGAGAGTTAGCAAAAATCTTGCCACTTTTGAGGTTGACCTCCGAGAACAGGCGTGATGGGGATGGGGCAGGGGAGAGAATCCATCTAGAACTATGTGAAGAGAGAGGTAACAGTGGGATGTCACCAGGGCTAAGAGCAGATGGCTAATGCACCATCCCATTGCCCGAAGGTCATTTGAAGTCTAACCCATCTATACAAAGACTGTTTCTTAAGAATATGCCAGATCTCTACTCACAGGTATGAAATGAGCCCCAAGATACAAAAACACATGTGAATGTTCCATGTGGAAATGCAGAGAATGTTCTGGAAGGAATGGGTATCATTGGCTGCAATTCACAAGGAATATTAGAAGTCAGAAGGAGAAGGGAGACATACTTTGCAGTCTACTCTATTTTCCTATCTGAATATCTTTAATTGTGTTTTTAATTCCATGTGTATTATCTTCTAAATGAACAATATCGAAGGAAAAAACAACATCCAGCCTGTGAACTCCTGGGTGTTTTCCATTTGCACACCCACAAAATCTCTGATGGAGTTACAGGTCCGTTTTCCATCTCCCTCCAATATTATTTAAATCAAATCCCAGGTTTACATGTCTTAAAAACAAAACAAAATATTGTTATCCTCCACACAAATGGAAGACCCACACTGTAACCCAACTGTGCTCTTTAAATCTTTTTTTTTTTTTTTTTGGTTTTATGTATTTATTTGACAGAGAGAAAGATCACAAGTAGGCAGAGAAGCAGGCAGAGAGAGGAGGAAGCAGGCTCCATGCTGAGCAGAGAGCCCAATGTGGGACTCGATCCCAGGACCCTGAGATCATGGCCTGAGCCGAAGGCAGAGGCTTTAACTCAGGCACCCTAACTATGCTCTTTAAAAAACAACAACAAAACACAACAAAGCAACCAACCTCCTTACATCTCCCGAACTGCTAATTTGCAGTCTTTCCCCAGAGAGAACACCACCCGGGAATCAAGCCGACATGCTTTCTCCCACGCTGACAAGTCATAGCTACAAACCCGCCAGCCTCTGCAAATCAGGGGGGTGAGTTGGCATTCTGTGCCTTGGGGATCCCAGAGACAGGGTTACCCTGGCCCCACCGGGTACCCCAGACATGTCACTCCCCCAGTTTCAGGGCTATGGTTTGCTGATAATGACCTTGCTCTCCCCAGATCTAGTGGCCGCACCTCATGAGCATAAATCAGACAGAGCAGGGTAAGTATTGCGGGAAACCGTCGCTCTCTCACACTGCTGCTTTATACTACCTCTCTGAATGGCAATTTGACAGTATCTACCCTACAATTTAAAATCCACAGATCTTTGTCCTGGCAATTCAATTTTTAGGACTTTCTCCTGCAGATAAACTAGAAGGAACATCCTTACACACAGACACACACGTGACCCTTCCTTACAGAGTTATTCAGAATATAAACAGATCAAATAAACAACGCACAGCCATACACTGGAGTTCTGTGGCAGCATTAAATAAGGGGGTAGGTAGATTAGATCTAAAAGGACCAATGGGGAATACTCTTGAAGATACACTGTTAAATTTCAAACCATGGAGAGCACAGATCTATAAATACAGTTATATATCCATCCTATGTATTCATCCATACTTTCCTGTAAGTTTGGAGATGCACTGAATATCTCTGGAAAAAACATCTAAGATGATGGTAACAATCTTGCGGGGGTGGGGGGGGGAATTGATTACAGCGCTTGATTCTGGGAAAGGGGACTGGAAGGCCAGGGGCAGGATGGGAGGAAAGCTTACTTATTACTGTATATTCTTTTTTGGGGTTATGTTCCTTCGTAGTGCTTATTTATTCATCTTTTACTACGTTTTTGTTTCATATACATATAAAAAGGCACAGGCTGCCTTAAACGTGTACTCTAGCTTCAGCACTTGGCTTTGCGATGGTGGGCAAATTGCTTAACCCCTGAGTGATAGTTCCTGCATCTATAAAATGGGGATGATGGTAGCATCTCTTCAGCGTGTCTGTGAAGATGGAATAATAGTTCATACTTTCTGAGTCCTTACAATATGCCATCACTACGCTAAGTGCCCAGTAGATGAACCCTCTTCCCACTACTATGACTCATCATTATCAAGCAAGCAGTCATTATTCTCTCGGTCTTCTATGCTATCAAATGGACTTATGTGGCTTAAAGCCCTCTCTGCTGAAGAACCAAGAGAAAGCTGTGGACCCGCAGACTGATCGTAATTTTCAGTGGGGTGCGACCTTGTGTGTTGAGGCATGAAACTCAAGAGACGCAGCCAGAAACTGAGGCCCCGGACTTTGGGGGTGAGTCAACACCTCTGGGGTGGGGTGGGTTGTCATGGGTCCTGTCCATCATCAGTAGAGAGCTGTTACAGGGCTGTCATCCTTGTGTTGAAGCAGATCTGGGGAATTACGGAGTCTTCATTTTATCTTCATTTTGCAAAGCTCATTTTTATGAGTGAGTTCAGCCAGCTGGAGAGCAGTATATCCATCAGAGAGACAGAACACTCCAGGGTTTGGGGCTAAGGTAATTAAATTCCTTCCATCACCCCTCGGTGGCACAGAAGTCCCCAGAGATGCCCCTCATGTCCGTTCACCCCCCACCAGACACCCTCCATTGCTGGGGTGTCATGGAGTGGTCCAAGGCATCAGCAGTAGAGCCAAACGACAAAGGTTTGTGACCCACTTCTACTACCTATTGGCCTCAGATTTGTCATCTGTAAAATGGGAACAATGATGGTTTCTTCCTTAAAGATAGAAACCAATGTATTACATGGGACGATTAAGTGGAAGTACATTCGATGGGGTAATCTCTGTAAAACGTATGGCAGCACTAAACTACTCTTTTTAGAGTCACTTTACATTGCACCTCAAGGAAAATGAATGATCTCAAGGCAGATATGTGCATATTATCACAGCCAAGAGGACAGCCTCATCACGGTAAAAATGAACACTTCCGGTGTTCTATGAAACACTTCTTAGGAATCGTTGCAAAAAGACAGTACATATTTCATACCCCTAATTAACTTCGCCCTCTTTTCCTCTTTCTTCCTCCTGTCCCTTTCCCCCTTCCTTCCTTCTTTTTTTTTTTTCCCCCATTCACATTGTCCATTTGCTCATTATGAACCCTTTACAGCTCCCACCTGGGCCAGCAAGGAGCTGGGCACTGGAAATGCAGGGATGGATAAGACAGCTTTCCTGCCCTCAGAGCTTACCGCCCTGGGGGAGACAGGAGCAGGGAGGGTGGAGAGAGGTATTATGACAAGTGCAGCAGGTAGCACAAAGTAGAAATTCAGGGTGTTAACAGGGGCATGGACAGGACACCTAACAGTCCCACTGGCAGTGGTCAGGGAAGGCTTCCTGGAGGAAGAGTTAAATATAGTGTTAGCCAGATTGAAGGGGTGGATGGTGGGAGGGAGGGGTGGAGAGAAGGCACTGAGAAGGGAGAGAACAGACATTTGAGCCACTCCCCTGTGCCCTCTCCATTGTGGCAGGAGAAGAAAGCCACTGTCTTCAGAAGCTGGATCATGGAGCTCTCTTGAGAGCCAAATTAAAGATTTTGGACTTAACTCTTATAGTGATGAGAAGCACTGAAGAGTTTTGAGGAGAGAAGTTCTGTGGTCAGGTTTAGATTTTAAAAAGATCACTCTGGCTACTTCCTGGAAAATGAAGGTGAGGAGACAAGGCTGGTTACGGGGAGCCCAAGTTAGGAAGCTGCTGCAGCCAGAGATAAGAAATGACAGTGGTTAGCACTATGACGTGAGGAGTGGGGACATGGGTAGGTTTAAGAGATATTTAGGAGGCTGGGTCAACAGGCTGTGGTGACTGAGTCGGTGGAGGGGGCAAAGGCCGAAGCGTCTGGCTTCTACAAGTAGACGGATCATGATGGCATTCCTGGCTAAGAGAGCAGAGGAGGGCAGGGTAAAAATAGGGCAAAAGAAAGGATCAGAACAAATGAAACAAATTTGATAAAATTGTAGATAATTTAGCTGTGGTCTAGTATACTGCAAAAGTCAACATTTCCTGGCATCATTATTTCCATAATTTTGAGAATGAAGGGGGGTTATAGAAAATATACACTTGATTTGGCTCATCCCCCAGCCATCTGATTTTGGGCCAAGGCATTCAACACCTTGAATGCCAATTTCTTTTTGCAAAATTGAAAAGGTAATAAAACCACTTTCAAGGTTTTTGTGAAGATTCAATAAGACAGGTGCTGTAAAGAGCACTCTGTAAACCGTGAATGTCAACTATCATAGCAATGTTGAGTCTTTATTTCAAGGAGGACATCAAGAATGGTTCCCTTCAGGTTGTCACTCAGTGTTAACTTGAGACTCAACCAAGTTTCTCCTCTCATGCCTGCATCCTTGCATGTCCCTGGTGCAGGGAAGCTAGGTTAAGCAAAAGGTGCCCATGGAAGGAAAGAGAAGTAAGAATAGTTATTTTAAGGGAGGAGTGATAATACCTGCTTCTTTAATTTGGAAGTTCTTGCAAACACATCACAGCATCCCTGTAGATCTGAATCACTTACAAATGAATTTCAGCAAAGAGAGAATGCGTTAAGTAGGTATTAAGGAGGGCATGCATTGCACAGAGCACTGGGTATTATACATAAACAATGAATTTGGAACACTGCATCAAAAACTAGTGACGTACTGTATGGTGACTAACATAACAATAAGAAATAATAATAAAAAAGGAAATAGGAAACACAAATGACAATGTTGAGAACAACATCACATATATCAGACAGATCAGTAAAAATAATAAATGTAAACGGGTTACACACTTGAGTAAAAGATCAAGACTCTCAGACTGACCAAATGCATTTATAGCTGCTCTATATTAGCATGGATGTGGGGACAATGGTGAAGGACAGCAGGAAAAATAGCTCATCAAGGCAGATATGGGTTTGATGTACTTTGCATAGGCATCATAGGTCTACTCTGATTTGAAAGATATAATTCACTCTCTTCTTAAACTATGTTAGCACCTGGTAAGCACACAATAAATATTTGCTGAATAAATGATCAATTAGCCATAGCAATTTCCTTCACTGAATTTTTATCAATTATGTTGCGCTATATTAACAGGTTTGCAAATGATCAAATTCACCATTGTCTTATAGATCAACCTAATATTTTGAACATTTATATATGTAAACACTTATTTGAGTTATCTAATTTTATCCTTGCAACAACTATATGAAGGACATGATTGTATTACTCCCATTGTACAGATGTTGAAACTGAGGCTCAAAGAGGTTAACTACATCATAGAAGTTTATCCAGCTACTGTCAGTGGCAAAGACACCAACACAAACCAAGTCTGTCTGAGCTCGAAGTCGTTGCTTTTTATTTTTAACTTACTAAACTCTTTTATTAGCTCCAGTAAATTTTAGTCTCAGATTTTCTAAGCAGATAATTGTATCACCTGCAAATGACAGTTCAAAGTCTCTGCTGTTGCCATCTTCCAAATACTACTATGTATTTTTATTTCAGTTGGCCGGATGTATAATGTAGATGTATATATATATATAACGTATAGTGTTGGTAACTGGTGGCTCAATGGACTGTGGGGTTTTCTATTTCAACTGTTCACAATATGGAGCTTGTGGACCCTCGGAAGGGTGCAGGGATTCCCGACAATCCTGGAATTGTGTGTACAACTTTTGTGTCTGTGCATATGCATGGAGATAGTCCATAATAGGATTTCCTAAGCACTCCATTACCCAGTAAGCAGTAAGAGTAGAAATCACTGGATTAACCCTACATTTTAGAGATGAGAAGTTAGAGGCTTATACTTAGGGAAGGATTTGCCAAATGTTCTTAGAGACAGAGTCAGAGGGAGGATCTGGGTTTCTTGTATGATTTCTTCTTCAACTGGTTATAGGCTCATTTTCCTTGCTTCCCCCATGAAATCTGGAAATTTACTCAGGGTCCTATATTTGAGGGTAATGCTAATTTCCGGATGTGAAGTGAAGCCTTCTTGGTAGATGCCCTTTATGTCCGTTACACGGTTTCTTGATTATTCAAACTAAGCCCGAGCAGTCCAGTATCTCCTTATCCCTCCCTTCCTAATGTACCACCTCCAGTTATTAGCTGCCTATCCAGGATTGATAACAGAGGTTGTGAAGACACCATGACAGATGAGGGGAGGGAGAAAATCATCATAAAAACTCTATAGGGGTCCGTAGACCCCATACTAGCTGTTTGTCAAAGTAAATGTTTAAATGATCAAATTCATAATTAGGATACAAACCTGATTTCGCTTATTCAGTATTGATTAATGGAGACCTAAATATCAATGTAGTTTTTAAAATAAAAATAAGGATCATAGTGTCAGAGACCCCACCCACAGCCCCTTCATTTGCTCAACTTTTACTGAGTAACGACTTTGTCCCAAAACCCTATCATCCTAAATGAACTATGAAACTGTATGCTCCTCGAAGACAGGGAGCATGGTTTTCCGGTTTATCATCATACCCTCAGTGCACAGCAAGGGGGCCAGCGCATAGTAGGTGCTCGGTAAATCAGAGTCTCAATCTTTGAGCCCACAGCTATTGAATGAAGTAGCCCAGGTGGGAGGTGAGAGGGAGCAGTGGGCACCAGTGGGGAACTGGCACATCCATGCCACAGCCAGAGCTCCATTCTGCTGGGGGTTGCCATGCAGGAAGGCAGGGTTAGTACACGCTCACCTGCATTGAGGAGCTGCAGGGAGGGGATAACGTGGCCCATTACAAATCAAAGAACAAACATGTACATGAGACGTTACATACTCGGGTAAGAACACCTGGATTCAGAAAAAGGAGAGGCCAAGAGGGGAATCTCAATATAGTTTGCAGAATCACCAGTTGATAGATGTAGTCTAGTGCCTCTGGACACGGTGTGGTCCAGGAAGCTGCACTCATCAGCTCAGAGCTGGTTAGAAATGCAGAGCCTCAGGCCCCACCCCAGCTGTGTGAATCCGACTCTGCATTTTTCAGAAGACCTCTATGATGGGTGTGCCCATTAGGGCTTGGGAAACATTGAGAAACAGTTTGCCTAGAAATGCCCGTGTTACTTTTTTGCAGCCCCATGAAGCTTCAAGCAGAACACATAAGACAAAGGAGCAATGATGTTAGGCTGAACTGAGTACAACTGCAGATTTCCAATAACTTCGCGACCTGCAAAAATGGCCATCCCAAATGAGATTTCATTTCCACCTGAACTGGAAACTGTTCTGCACAAAAATGCTTTAGACCCAGGATATTGCTTGCTCCAAAAGTCTCAGGTCAGATGCCATGAACAACAGCCCGTAGGCACAACACCCGAGTTTCGTTTGGTCAACACAGCTAAAAACATTTTTTTTTTCCAAATTGGGTACCACCACGTAAAAACTAGAAATTTCATGTGAAGTGCAAATTTCTGGTTTTCTTGGAACACTGGAAGGAGCACGAGGACTGGGTCTGTATTCCTGAATGTGAGCAAACATACAGCGTGGGTGGTGGTGTCTCCTTTAGACAGGGTGTAGGCTCTCCAGTTCCTCTGGGCCCCCATGCAGCCCCCCTCATGCACGTGTTTGTTGCCAGGACCCTGCAGGTATTTATTTGACGGGGGTGGTGGTGGCGGGGAACCCCTGTTACATAGTGAGTTTTAAAGGGAAACAAGGAAGGTCACCTTTAGAAGCTGCTCATGGAAGGACAGATGTGCTTAGTGACTTGGGTCCTGCCATGCGTGATCCAGGGTGATCTAGGAGTTTGATGGACACCCCCCTTCCCGAGAGCCCTCTACACCTGTCCCAGTTGATGCTCATTCTGCTTCACTGTCCCTGGGTGAAAGCCACTGAGAACAGTAGAGCATTTCACAAAGCCGTCACCCTTAACTCCTTCGCTGCTGCTTCCCTCAACTCGGTGCATTTACAAAGACCCTTTCCGGAGCGACACCATTCTCTGTAAATGGAGCTCTCACTTTTGAAGTCAAACCCGTCTGCCCACTGATTCCAACAAGAGCTGAACAGAAGCCAACTTCCCTTCTTCATTTACAGGGAACACTCAGTCCAAGACCCCATTCATTTTCCTCAGTGACTCTACCTTGGGGTTATCTGAACTGGCTGGATCTTCATCTCCCATTGTACCAGTGCACTGGGCACTAAGCCCCCAGAAGACACGCCTCCCTCAGTCCTACTGAGCAGAGCTCTGCAAACATCCCCTGCAGTAAAATCACAGAGAAAAGAGAACGATGCCACCATGAGCAGGGCCCAAGCTGCCAACACAGAGGTGGCAAGGAAGGCTTGGGGGGACTGTCATGGGTAAGACTGTAGGTCCTGGCTTCAGAGGCTGACTCAGCCATTTAGGTCCTGAAGCGCCTACCTACTGACTGACTGGCCTTGGGTAAGACATTTAGCATCTCTGTGCCTCTGGCTCTTCATTTGTAAAATGGCAAATAGCAGCATTTATTTTGCAAGGTTCTTGAGATTACATAAAATGGTGTCATGTTTCCCCGACTGGTCTTAACCACCTTCATCTCTCTGTGTCTTAGCCTAGGCAATCATCTAGCTATGATTTTTTTTTTTTTAAAGATTTTATTTTTATTTGACAGAGAGAAACACAGCCAGAGAGGGAACACAAGCAGGGGGCGTGAGAGAGGGAGAAGCAAGCTTCCCGCCGAGCAGGGAGCCCGAAGTGGGGCTTGATCCCAGGTCTCCGGGATCATGACCTGAGCCGAAGGCAGTCGCCCAACCAACTGAGCCACCCAGGCGCCCCATAGCTATGATTTTTCCTTAGAGCTGACTCACCTTTTACCCTAAACCCTTACCATAGGCTCATCCTAAGGAATAATGTCCATGAAATCAAGGTACAAGGGGGCAGCTAGGTTTTTCTATTATCGATCAAAACAAATATTTAATGAGCAAATTAAAAAAACAAAACCAAACCGACACCATCTTGTTCCAGTCATGAGAAAAATCACTGAACAAACTCAAAGTGATGGACTTTCTCCAAAGTAATCGACCAGTCATCCTAAGGAACAGGATTCACGATTGTCAGACTTCTGAGTGACACCCCCGGTGACGGACTGTCACAGATCAGAAGAAACGAAGGGTCAATGAGCACTGAAAGTGTGCGGGATCCTGGATAAGAGTCGGGCACAGAAAATAGTCATTCAAAGGAAAAGTGAAATTCAAATAAACTCTATCGTTTCATTAATGATTGTACTAAAACCATGTTAATATTAGGGGGTGCTGGATAAGGGGGATAAAGAAACTTGCTGCACTATTTGGCAATATTTCTGTAAATCTAAAACTACTTCAAAATAAATGGTTTTAAAAATGGGTATGAGTTAAGCAGTCTCTCCCCGTTGCACCTGGCACCCACTTTCTGTTTCTATGCATTTGTCCATTCCAGGCTTTTCCTATAAATGGAATCCTATAATATGTAGCCTTGTGTGCCTGGGTTCACTCGCTTAGGACTCTGTGTGCAAGGATCATGCACGCCACGGCACGCATCCGTAAGTCATTCCTTTTTAGGGCTAAATATTATTCCACTGCAAGGACATGCCACATTATGTTTATCTTTTGATGGACATTTGAGTTGTTTGCACCTGTTGGCTATGACAGGTAGTGCTGCTGTGAACATTTGTGTACCTGTTTTTGCCTGAACACATGTTTTCAATCTTTAGTGGGGATAAGGTTTCCTGCTGGGGTGACAGAATGTTCTGGAGCTGGATAGAGGTGATGGCTGGAAAACACAGTGGATGGCCTCAAAGCCACTATATTGTATACTTTAAAAATGAGAAATTTCATGTTATGTGAATTTTACTATAATTTATCATTTTGGAGAAGCTGTGCTTCGGCGAGCCCAGTGCTCGGCGCAGCAGCCGGCCCTCAGCAGGTGTATGGAGAATGCTGGCCCGCGCTGTCATCATCGCTGGACACCCCCACCGGCCTCCAGGCTCCCACTCGATGGGTTTTTCTACACCATCATTTGGCTTTCGCCAATTTTTGAGCACTGAAAGTGTGTGGGATCCTGGATAAGAGTTGGGCACACTCTCCCACCAAGAAAGTTCCTCCAAGTTTGATCCACTACTCTCTTCGAAGGACAGCAATAAAGTTTCGGATCCCCGGGAGGCACTAGAATGCCTTGCTTTGGCATTCAAGAGCTCCTGCCTCACGAGGTGCACACCTGGCAGGTAAGACATACCAGGCCATCGCCCCCAGCCATGCGCTCTGAGCCACACGGGGTGGACGTTCAACAAACACTGAGCCAATATCAGCAGCTTCCCAAGAAGCCTTCCCTCCTCAGTACACCAGAGGCTTTATTTACCCGAGATGCTACCCTACAATTTGCTGTTTAAGCTGCAATGCCTTGGAACTGTACATCTGATTTTATAATGCTCATTCCCATTTCCTCAAAGTACCTAGAGATGTGTTTTGATGTTTGAAATGACAGCAAAGGCCTGATGTGGATTGAGAATTTCATGGGGTCTTACAGCAAACTGGGGACACTCCAGAGTATCCCAGATGACAGAAGCATGTTTCCACTGAGAGCTGATGATTTGATTATCAGTGAGGTCTTCCCCTTTTCCCTGTCTATGTGAGGACCCATGTTCTCCACCCTCTGTCCCTAGGTCCATTTCCCACCCTCCTCCTAACTTCTCTGGGCCCCGGGAGGAGGCTAACCTCTATAGATATCAATAGGTTCCTTGTCCTCTGGATTCTGATTGGGTTTGGCTAATGTGGGGCACAGAGGAGATAAGTAAAGGAGAGAGAGGGGGCCCCATGACATCCCAGTGCTATGGTCTGGAGAGCTCTGCATTCCTCTCCATGAGAGCTCCCCATACCCCATGCCATGGCCCAAAGGGCTTCGGTAACAAGCTCCCTGCCCCGGCTCCATCAGCCCTAGTGGTCATCACTCCCTTCCCCCCGACCCTTGCTTGTCCCTGGGGACTTCACTCTCCGTTGTTAGCCTCTTAAACCATATCCTTAAATAACACTTTCATTACATTATCTTGAAATCAAAGTATCATAACTACATGTGTCTCCCGTGTCCTGCTGAGATCCTGGCTGACAAACTTTCACCTCCACTGCACCCTGGGCCTAGGGACGCGGAATATCAGAAGCACAGTGGCCAAGGGTGTAGCACGTCTACACTGGATGATGCTGATGGTGGTCCTCATCCTTACGGATAAAGGTAGGGAGCACCCAATAGGCACCAAGTACTTAAGGGTCCCGGTGACCTGGTGCAGTGGAGTTACCCTCATGTTTACAGAAGAGGAAAAGGAGGTTTAAAGAGAGATGAAATAGCTTGCTGCAGGCATCAGGGTGAATAAGTGGCAGTGGCTGGATTCGAATCTGGCTTGGACGGGCTCCAGAATCCTGCCTCCTGCTGTCATCTCATATCCAGAGGAGCCTCACTCATCCAAGGGCCGATGTCAGGGCAAGTCAGACTCCCTGTGCCAGGGAGAAAAGCCTGCTGTCTCCAAGAAGGATGTCCAATCCTCAGTTTTGGACCACCTTCTGGAGCTGAAGTGCGCTCAAACCACACCAGGGCTATAAAGCCCAGCAGTAGAAAAGGGGACCCAGGCAGATATCCCAGGGCCAGATCTCAAGCTCGTTTCCCAATTCCTCAAGAGGCCCGGAGCCTGTTCTGCTGCTGACAGAGAGAAGTGTCGCCTGCTCACTGCTCAGTGCCCCTGATGTAATGAGCACCGAAGAAGAAGGCTCGATTGGGATGCTAAACAGCCGTAAATGACATTGTCACCAGCCTTCATAAAGCACAGTGACTCACAGCCCTAATTAAAATGCTGAGGGAAAAATGTAAAGAAGGGCTGCCATGGAAAACAGTGACATTCTGCTAAACTGCAGGATTATTTCTTCCAGGAAAAGCAGTGCTCATGGGCGCGCGCACGCGTGCGTGCGTGTGTGTGTGTGTGTGTGTGTGTGTCTGTGTCTGTGGGGGGGGGGGACGGAGAGGAGGAGGCTGAATGTTATTCTTGTAAGAAACTTGGGAAAATGTAACCCAGAGGAAAACCTAAAGCTATTCTTGCCACCCAAATTTAATATGAAATATTTAAGCACAGCGAATTGAAAAGAATAGTACGATAAAAACTATAAACTTCCAGCTGGATTCGAGGACTCTTGGCATTGGCCGTTTTGTCCTGCTTGTGTTATCTGTCTGTCTATTTACCTATCCATCTACCCACTCATCCATCATATCTCTTGGACTTCATCTATCTATGCCACTATCTTCTATCTGTAGCTCCCTTTCACTGAACCATTTGAAAAGAAGTTGCAGATATCAGGATGCTTCAGCCTTAAATTCTTAAACATGCATATCTTAGAATAAAGACCGCCCCCCCGCCCCCTTCCCCCACCAATCCCCACAGTACTACCATTGCACAGAAGGAAATGAACTCTCCCTGCAAAATATCCCCAAATATTCAGTGAAGGTTGTGTTTTAAACAGTGGCAGTTGAAGTAGTGAATCTAATCCCTACGGCTCAGGAGAGAGAAACCAATCTACCACATGGCAAGAGGCCGTCAAGAGGTTCTCAAGTGGGAAGATTTGGGGCTTCATGGGGCTGGTTCTCGTCATCAGAGTCTTGAGATGAAGAGTGCACAGAGCACAATGCTGTTTACACAATTTTGTTTTGAAAAAGAGCCCCTACTCAAAACAAAAATATCCATATGTCTTCATCCCATATAATCACCCATTTTAACTACAAAACGTGGCTCCCAAGGATGTGTTGTTTTTTCTAAAAGGCAAATGCACCCTTAAAATGCCCAATGAGCTATCACCAGGCAGGAGAGTCAGAAAGAAATCTATAATTTCGGAAAGCAAGTCTTGAAGGTGGTAACCCCTTGCCAGAAATCCTGTGCATTGAAGACAGTAGTTAAGGAAACATTTACCTACACGTAGGAGTTTCGCATGCTTGTTAAAAAAAATAATCAAGACCAATAAAAATATCAACCCAAAACATCCATCCTGTCTCATTATTTTATACCGTGTCTGGTGAGAAATAAAAGGATTTTATTTTGGTGACTACAGTGATACTAGGAAAGAAATGACAAATGAAGGTTTTTCCAGCTAAGACCTATCCTAATAAACCAGTACAGAGTTGTTCTTGACTCTTTTCATTACCTGCATTCTGGTTACAAGAACATAATTGTTTTCATTTTCCTTATTGGATATTGACTATTCAGAGCTACGAGGCTGCCTTAAAAATCCAAAGGAAAAAAACATGCCCAAAATATGTCTGTTGCTATCGAGTAGTATTTTGATTTATCCCTCTGGGTTCCATTTTTGTGCTTAAAATTCCTGTAATGAAATACAGCGTGGTGAGATCCACATGGGCTGTTTTAGTGACCAGATAGGATGGACTGCCCACACCATGGACCCCATTGCATTCTAGTTATTGGCAAGTTGGTCCCTTTCTTGGACACCGAGCCCCCGGAGGGTAGGGACAGTGTCTTCCACTCCTTTATGCCCCAGCTTCTCTCCCGGGTTCTGCACAGAGCTGGGAGCTTGCTGCTCAGTGGTTCAATGAAGAAGCAGTTGCTCAGACTCTCGTTCGTTACAAGAAATCCTCTAGCTGAGAAGCTCACCTAACAGCATCTGAAAAGTTGCCACGCTCCCTTCTTCATTTCAACCTGGAAACAGGTTCCAGAAAGGCCCACCCTTCCAGTACCCCATTTAGCTCTCAGGTTTTTGAATAAGGAAGGGATTCCTGAGTATTACTTAGCATTGGTGGGCCACGTTTCCCAGCGGAAGTGGAGACACTTTTCAGGACATCCCTGATAATCTGTGGCACTTCTTTTAGGTGACTTTAGAGCAAGACCTGTGTTTCCTGGGAACCCCAACTGAGGAGAGGTGATCTCGTGATGGTAGGGGACCAGACATGGAAAAGCAGCCCGAGCTGGAAATGGGAACTTCACCCCTGCTGACGGCCTTGTGTTTCCAGTGCTCACAGAGGAGGCTTTCTTCAGAGACTGTCAGCAGAAACCATGAAGGCCACTGATGGACGAGAATCGGGCAAATGGGTGTCTCTGGAGAGGCACAGAACATTGAAGTGGAAAAGGTCTTGGAGGGACTGTAAATGGGAAATGTCTTTAAGGGCTGGGCAAGTGACATAAACAATATTTAATGGTGGGGTTTTGTGACCTAAAGGTAAAAAAACAAAACAAAACAAAAAAAAAACAAAAAGGAAAACCAGACCAAAAGGAAATCCCGTAGGAGCCTGTCAGACGGAATGCACCTGCAGGTTTCTGGACGGAGCTGCCTCTGAATGCTAACGATTGTTTCACAGATGAGAAAATTGGGGCCGGGTGAGGGCAACAGGCAGGGTCCCCATCAGCTGGCTAGCCAGAGGGGTCTCTCTTTTGTGCATTTCTTTGCTTTGTGCTGACCATTACCACGGGCCTGATGCTGTTCCCACTCCAGAGCTCCATATACACTGTCTCACGCTGTGTGTGTCCTCTGACCAGCCCCTGTAGCTAAAATCCCCTTTTTACGGATGATGACACCTGTGGTTCGGAGAGGTGAACTCACTCACCCCGAGTCACGGAATCCACAAGTGTGAGGGCCTGGGGTCGATGCTTCCCCAGATGACATCCTCTTTCTATTCTCGATTCTCAGTACGATGCTCTGCCTGTCAACCTGGCTGCGCTTGACCCAGTTTGGCACTGGGGACCTTGGAGACCCTGTCACTGTGGAGGGTCAGGCTGGAGGCCGGGGGGAGGTGGCTGTTACAAATCAGAAGCCTCCCGCCCCGATCCTGCCTCTTCCGAGAAGCCTGCAGCTGATGTCCCCAGTCACTGATCCTGGATGCCGCATTGCATGACCACCTGTCCCCCACAACCATTACCCCTGGTAACCAGGCTTGTTTGGCGCCCACTGCCCGGCCAGACTGCAGGCTTCATCAGAGCAGGGCTCCCACACCTTCATCTGGGGGCCTGCCCTTGGGGTCCGGCACTGAGCCTGCCATCTGACACTCATCATTACACATCTGACAAATGTTCTGATGTCTGCCGCAGAGCCACACAGAACGGCTGCTGTCTTTGGCTTCTCGTCGCTAAACACGCCCGTGTCCGCTGGACCCAGCTCGCTACACTTGTTTTGGGGACTTAGGGGTATTTTCTGTTGATAGATCTTTTTTATTTAATAGATTCAAGGAGACTCAATTTTCCTGCATTGCTGGGCGCTGCTCAGGGGAACAGGCATGTGAGTGACATAAAGACGCAAGGCTTGTAAGAGTTGGGGGCAGGGGCTGACTGAGCTGTCGAAGAGCTCAAACCAATGGTTTTGGTGAAATCAGCGGTAGTTATACAGGATTTATTAGTGTCTGTGATTACTTGGTTCCTAGAGTTTTAACCAATAGGTCACTTTTAAAGAAAATCCCCTCTCAAAGGACAGATGGGACTCACGCCCAGCATAACATGGGGACACAGGGCTGATGTGCAGCAACGTTAAAATGGAAGGGGTCCTACTCAGTCCCTCCTGAACAATCTGACAACTGGGAGACAGAGAGAGAGGTAATTAAGTTCCTTTTAGTTTGAAATCTACAGGGCGCATCTCTATCCTGGAGTAAACAAGGTGCTATCATAATGGAACACTGGTAAAGAGTCAAGACACTGAGTTTCCACCCCAGCTTTATGGATGCAGTGCTGTGTGACTTTCAGGAAGGCAGTCACCTCTTCTGATTTTAGCTTTTCCATCTGGAAAATGAGAGTGATGGACAAGAGCAGAGGGCGTTAGAATCTGCTGGAGAAGTCTTGTTAAGAATACAGAAACTTCAGGTCTCCCTTGGAAACACTGACTTGTTAGATCTGGGGTGGGATGTGGCATCTCTACTTTTAAGCAGCACCTTGGTGGATTCTGACGGCAAGAGTCCGCCAGGCTGATGCTTGGCATCGGCTGGATTAGATGATGTGTAAATGCTATCATGTACGAGAAGGAGAAAAATGGTTGCGTCTACTGTCATCACAGCCACTGTGTGGTCGGACTCGCAAACCCACACCGATCTGTGGTGGGAAGCATGCCCCTTTGTTCAAACAGATCAGGTGAAAAGTGGTCCTAAAATGCCAATATCAACTTCTGCACATTCCAGTTTCCAATAGGAAAAGGCTCCCAGGTCTAATGGCCCAGATTGCTGCCAGTGAGTCTCAACCACATTCCAAAGCTCACCAAGATATGCACAGATCCACAGAAGCTGAATGACGGGCATTTTACAGTCTTGTCATACGACACCCCATAACACACCCCCGAGAAGGCAGCACAGCCAGACCTATGCATGCTCACTATACCCAGATGAACCAACCCCCAGGTCTTCGCATGTCCTGGGAAACCGGTATCCCCACCAGCAGGAAAGTTTTGGGACAAAGGTCCAGTTGGTACCTTGGACAGTGTCTTGCGACTCAAATTCAGAGACCCTCAGGGAGCAGACTACCCCACCACCCCACTCCTGGCCTCTCACCCTTTTTGGCAAAGTCCTTCTCGGTGGATGACAGCCTCCCAGAGAGTTTGCTTTGGCCGTTTGGGGAAAACATAGAAGAGGCAGGAAAAGTAGAGGACAGACGGATCTGGAAACCACATCTACATTCTTGGCCCCAGAGAGAGCCACAGAAGACTTCCGTCTGGGGTTCCTTTTTTTCCCCAGTCACCAACCTTGGCATAAACCTATTGTTTCTCAACTATCTTTCACAAACATGATCAAGAAAATCTTCAAAACAACCCTGTGGGAGTTATGCTTTCATTTTGCCATTAATGAAACTGAAGCTCAGAGGTTAAATGGCATGGCCTCAGGCAAAGACCCTTCTCAGATCGCTCTACCCTGCTGCTGCTTCTTTCCCTATATCGGGGACTTTGGGGGGGGGCATTATAATTTCGGGAGACACAGTTGTGCTCCTGACCACTGGGGGGGGGGCTCTGGGGGAGCGGATGTATTGGGAAATGAGGCTGTGGGTGCTAGGGCAGGAACATGCTCTTGTTAGACTGCCTAGGTGCCCAGACGTGGGCAAAACCCCTCAGGTTCAAAAGCCCAAACCTGGGACCATGGTCTCCAGCTGTTCCACTTATCAGCGAGGCGACTATGGGCGGGTGGCTTGGCTTCACCTGCCTCAGGTTCCATATCTGCAAAATGGGATTCAGACTGCTCATTGGTGACTTGGGGGGTAGTTTTGGGGAGCATTCTGGGCGTATTTCAAGGAAACCTTGTGTGTGACAGTGCCTTGGAGATGGCACAAAGCTGTGAGCTCTTTCGGGGGCTTCTGGAACCTAGATTGATCCTAAGGTGGGGTGGTGGTGGGAAGAGGGGGCAGGGTGCCTCCCTCAGGGTTCTTGCCAAGGGTTCTCAAATCTGTTTGCAGAGATGTCCGGAGGGCAGAGACACCACCCTGCCAGCTGGGCCACGAAAGTCCCCTCCCCTGTTTTAAGTTCAAAATAACAATGGGGAAAATCAGTGCTCCCTTGAATCCACCAATGGGCAGCACTGGCTCCAAGACCAATTAGAGAAAGGGCTAGAAAAAAGGGAGATTTTTCACATTTCTCTGGGGGACTGGCCTGAGGGGTCAGTTCCTTCTACTTCTCTTCCAAGGTCCTGGTCTACCGTGTGGTGTGCCCTGGGCTCACCAGCACCACTTCTCTGCTCAGGTGACACCCCCTCCCTTGTGGGTGCTCCCTCCCCAGCCACTTGTATATTCTTCAGGTGAAGGTTTGAGCTAAAATATGGGGTTAGAGGAGGTCTCATCTGCCAGAAGAACACTGTGCATCTTTTCCTGGGCTGCTCGTTAACTAGAGCTAAGTGCAATCCACCACAGCCTGAGGACCTGAGGCCCCCCTCCCCCCAAATCCTACTGACAGGAAACACCCAGCCCTTGAGCATCCCGTATCTGGTTCAGGGATGTTTATCATAATAAAATCTCAGCAACACTCCCCACACACTGAGCATCTGCCCTACACCTTACATTCCCATTCATAATTTTTTAATGTCCCCACGACAGCCCACGAAAAAGGAATTGTTTTCCCCATTTTACAGACAAGACAAATGAGGCCGCACACCCAGTAAAGGGTAAATCTAGGATTAGAACCCAAGCTCCCTGTCTGACTCAAAATCTCCCTTCCCTTGCTCTACAGGCTTCTCAGCGGCTGCCTCTTCTCTCCGGGTGCCCTCCCCAGACAGCGCGGTCTCCAGCCTGCGGAGAGCCGGGGCCGCTCCGGCCGCAGTGCCCCTAGGGTGGAGGCAAGGGTCTTGTGGTTTCTAGGGCGTGGTCCAGAGAGCCCTATCCGGACCCTCCGGCCCAAGGGTCCTTGGGGTGGCCCTGGAAGTCGGATCTCACGGGGACCCTGCCCTGACTAGTGATCACTTGGAAGCAAAGCCTTCTTCGCACGCAGTGCACTACCTGGCCCCTTCCCCGGTCCGGGGGACGCGCCAGGAGCCCTAGAGCCTCTTTCGAGCGGGAGGCACAACTTTCCCAGGTCCGGGAGCCGGCGCTCTTACACCCCAATCCCGCCCGGCCTGAAGAAGAGGTGCAGGCGGCCCCGCCATACCGCGGGAGCGCAACCAGGATCCTCGCAAAGTTGGAAGCCAGGCAGGAGCAACGCTTCCCAAGAACAGAGCCCTCCCAGCCTCCGGGCGCCCGCCGAGGGTGGCGAGCGACGCCAAAGAGTCCGCCATTACCGCGGGCGCGCAGGTGCCATACCTACGGAGGGCTGGGCACGCAGGAAAGCTTAAAGTTGAAGCTGGGCAGGTGCGGCGCTCCTCGGGCACCGGCGGCCCCAGCCTCGGGCTTCCCGCCGTGGGTAGCAAGCGGAGCCAAGGGGTCCGCCATTACCGCGGGCGCGCAGCTCGGAGGCGAGCGCGCGGCTCGAGAGGGACGCGGGTCCTTGCAAAGTTGGAGCGCGGCGGTCGCGTCGACCCCCGGCCGGGAGCCCCCAGGCTGGGGCCGCCCGCTGAGAGGAGAACCTGGTCGCCCGAACCAAGTTGGGACGCGCGGCAAGCCCCACGCCTCCCGTGCGCACCCGGGGCTGGCGCCGGAGCCGGGAGCCCTAGGGCACGGGGAGGGGACGCGGGACGGCTGGGCCGAGAACTCACCTGCAGCCAAGTCGGGCAGCGCCGAGGCTGCCTCTTCGCGCTGCGCACCGGCCCGCCCGCCCGCTGGTCCGCTCGCCTGCCCGCCTCCTCCTCCGCGTCCTCCTCCTCCACCTCCGCCTCCCGGGCGCCCGCGGCCGCCGCGCTCTCGGTTCCGAATCCTCCGGGTCCGCCGCCCCGCGCGGCTGGAGGGCGCCAGTCGCACCCACTCCCCTCCGGATGGGAGCCGTGCGCGTCCCTCCCCCTTCCCCTCCGCTTTGTGCCTCCCCGAGCCTTCCCCGCCCCCTCTCGGCCAGCCCCCACCCCTCCCGAGTCCCCTCCCCTCCCTCCGCCCCAGCTAACCCAAGTTCGGGACGGAGTCTGCGGGCTTCCCCGCGCGCGCCCCCGGCTCACCCAGTCCGCCCGGCCGCCGCTCGCCGCCCGGCCGCCCCTCCGAGGAGCCGCGGCGCTAAGTGGCTCCTCGCCCGGCGGCTGGAAACGCGGCATAAATATGTAGGGACTGAGCCGTGAGCTCGGCGAGGGTCGTGAGGGGGAATTTATTTCTTAATGTCCCTCCTTTATCCTATCATCGCTGAAACGAATTAGCGGTGACGTCCAACCCGGCTGGTTTATGGGTGTGGGGAGGGAGACGTCGCAACCCTCATTAAAAGAGCCGCTCTGGGCTCCAAAGCATACATCTTTTATATAACCTAATTTCCATTTTTCCCCCTATCAGGAAATACACACACCGCAATTTCTGGGAGCCTGGAGGGGGCTGAATGCGGTGGTCACAGGGCAGCTTTCTGCGCAGACAAGGCCCCATGGGAAGCAGGGATGTTCTTTCGGTCTCTTCATCAGTGTTGGGAGACGGTTCCTTAATGGGACAGTGGGCCCTACAGCCCCCCACGCTGGGCAGGGTTGGAAGCTCCCTGGAGTCCTCAGGAGGTTGCAGCCTGAGTTCTGGCCCTGACTCTTGGGTGGGGAGACCGGGAGACAGGCAGCCAGGTCTGGGAATGTTGCCTTACTCTGCTTTTCCCAGGAACAGCTCTCAGGCCCGGCAGGCAGCTCGGGAGTGGCGAGGCTCACCTGTGGCCTGGCAGACCTGCAGGTGGGGAGAGGCCCAGGGTTGGGCTGGGGGAGGAGAATATAGAGATCCAAGCTTTCCTTCCTTTCTTAGGGCCTCTAACATATGGGTAACCATATAAACCCGTCTCAAAAGCTGTCTTTTCCTGGGCAGATTGCAAAGGATTTTGCATTTCACTGTTACTGCTGCTCACACACGCTTGGGGGAATGGGAAAATCAAGGAAAGAGAGGAGACTTCACACATACAGACACACACGCGCACGCTGAGCCCCTGGTTGGCTTGAATGTGACCTCCTCCCTAGCCTTGCACAAGGAAACAAGCCTATTCAGGTGCTGAGCTGTGCAGAGAAGAGGCAAAGAGGACCCTCCCTCCCCCTCGTCACTAATAAATGCTTTTCAGATTGTCTTGCACATCCAGCACAGGAGAAGGGGCTGCTGTGACTTTGGGGGCAGGAAGAGAGGTGTGGGGGGTGAGGAGGGGAGGACGGAATGAAGAGTAAACTGGCAGGGGCATGGAGCTCTGTTTCCTTCGGCATGCAGAAATTCCCTCTGGGCCTCAGGGTTCTGCTGCCACTTCCTAACTGTGCCACATGGGGCAAGTTCCAGAGCCTCAGTTACCCCAGTGGTGAAATGGGTCTGTGGTTGTGGGGAATATGTGTATAATGGGATGACGCTGGCAAAACTCTTGGCATAGTGCCTGGCATGTAGTAAATGCTCAGTGAACAGCAGCCGGACAAAAATAATAAGAGAGGCGAGAATAACGGTGACATAAAGGTTGGATGGGCACCCCAGGGAAGTGAGGCTGCAACTGAGCCCTTCCAGCTTCCCCTGCCTGAGCCATTTCAAAGTTGAGCACCGGGTTTCAGTGGTGTCAGACTCAGAATGCTGCTCCCCTCAATTACCATGGCAACTGGGGAAAATCGGGAAGCCAGGGGAAGGGAAGCCACTTTTCCACCGGGCTGGCCGTTTACCTGCTCGGAACAGCTACGCCGCCTGCCTGTGTGCATGTCGGGACCAGAATAAGCCTCAGGCGGGCCACCGCCTCTCCTGTGGAGCACCTGCTGTTCCGATCTGGGGAGAAGGGTGCTTGGTAGGGAATAGGCAGCCACAAGATGGTTAAGGGCCAAGGCTGAACTGTTTCTGCAAAAGGTAGGGTTGGCGGAGGTTTGGGAAGAGGGAGACAGAAACTCCACTCCCCCACGTCTGTCCTCACCACCGGCTGACCTGGTGCAGCTGAGAGTAAAGCATGGAAACGGAGCTCTCCAGACAGAGACTGGGGAAGGCACGGCCTCTGAGCCCAAGGTAGGAGCCTGTCATCACCAGGGGTCCTGTGTGTGCAAAAGACAGAGAGAGAGAGAGAGAAAGGAGAAAGAGAGGGAGACAGAGAGACAGACTCCCCTTTCCTACTCTGCTTTTTTCCATCAGGTTGAGGACTAGGACAATCCTGGTCATAGTAGAAAGAATAAACCTATCTTGTATTGAGCACGTAATCATTTTATCAGTCTGAACCAAGCGTTTTAAGGGCTCTCATTGAGTCACCATAAAAATGGTAAGAGATGATTCCTTTCCTTTCTCTCATCATACAGGAAGGAAAGCAGAGGCTCCGGGAGGGCAAAGTGACTAGTTCCAGGTCACCCACTTAATTGATGGTGAAAACAACTATTAGAACTCAGGTCCTACTGACCCCAAAGTGGGGACCTTCCTGCCTCCCCACCGCCGCCTTGTGGACAGAGGGTGACTATGTCAGAGCTGTCTTTCTGGTGACAGGGGAGTGTCTGGAGTGTGTGTGTGGGGGGGGCTCCCCTTGCTTGTACTGGACATGAACCCCAGGGGGCTTCAACAACCGGAGACTGACGCTGAGACCAGAGAGTCACAGCCACAGGGTGGCCCTGGGACTATGCACAGTGATGGTCCCCCAAACCTCCTCAGCTGTGGGGCCCCCTCCTTGAGGCCCCTCAGACATTTACTCGAAGCTGATTCCAGCAGGACCCCCTTGATGTTCAGGGGCACATGCTGGTAAAGCCACCCTTCTCCCTGACTGCTGTAGGATTCAAGCAGCTGAGACACATTCAGGGGTCAGCTCTGAGAAACCTCCCCATCAGTGGTCACCAGGAGAACAATTATTCTGGGATCTTCTCTGGGGCCCACGTCCTCCATCCCTGTGCGGATGGTGGGTGTGCAAATGGCCTCTCCCAGCTGAAGGGAGGCTGCCTCCTGTCCCCCCTCTCTGCCACCCTGGACCCTAACCAGTCCCCACCCAGCAGCTTAGAGGTGGGTCCAGGGGAGCACAGCGCTCTGGTGGAACCAGGGGGAGGAGGGGGAAGGAGGAGGTTTGCTGATGTGGCTGCCACTGAGGGGGGTAATACATTATCCAGGGCTAATGAAAACATAATTATCTTCTTTTGGCTGCAGAGAGGGGCTAATTTAATAGGCTGCGAGCAAAAGGCATCTGTTGAATTCACCCAGCAGCGAAAACACTTGAAGGGCCTGGGTGGGGGGAGCAGCCGAGGGTGGCACTGCCCCCCCCCCAGGACTGTGTCTAGGTGGTGCCTCCCCCAGGGAAGGGGGGGCTAGGCAGAAGCCGTGGGGGGCAGCAGCTGAGAGGTGGCCTCTGCACTGAGGGGCTGGGGCTGCTTTCTCCCTGTGTGATCTTGGGCTAGTCCTCTGACTCTCTGAGCCTCAGCTTCCTCATCTGTAAAA
>PITA01023773.1:0-27609 GCA_004023965.1 Spilogale gracilis
TTAAAGAACTGGAAAATCAACAAAAAATTAAACCAACCCCCCACACAAGGCGGGAAATAATAAGGATTAGAGCAGAGATGAATGAATCAGAAACTAGAGATACAGTAGAACACATCAATGAAACTAGAAGCTGGTTCTTTGAAAGAATCAATAAGATCGATAAACCATTGGCCAAACTAACCCAAAAGAAAAGGGAGAAAACCCAAATTAACAAAATCATGAATGAAAGGGGAGAGATCACGACTAACACCAAAGAAATAGAAACAATCATCAAAAATTACTATCAACAATTATATGCCAATATGTTTAACAACCTAGAAGAGATGGATACATTCCTAGAAACCTATAAGCTTCCAAGACTGAAACAGGAAGACATTGACGATCTGAATAGACCTATATCTAGTAATGAGATTGAAGCAGTGATCAAAAACCTCCCCAAAAACAAGAGTCCAGGCCCAGAAAAATTCTCTGGGGAATTCCACCAAACATTCAAAGAAGAAATAACACCTATTCTCCTGAAGTTCTTTCAAAAAATAGATATGGAAGTAAACTTGCAGAAATTTCACATTTTATTTGGTGAGGAAAGTAAAGCATTTTTATTTAAAGTAGTTTATAAAATGAAAATTCTACGGATAAATGCTATTAGTAAGTATTAAAAAATACATCATAAGTTCCATAGGCAGTCAGGAGTATCTGAATGATGTAGACACCACAAAGTGTGTATGCTGCCATCTTTTCTAGGCACTTTTCCCTAACAGAGTTCATGAATCAAGTCTCTTCCCAAAAGAAAACCTCAGAACTCATCATACTTATGAAACTGTTTTCTTCTGATTTAATTATCATTTTATTAAAACTTTTACTTAAAACCTTGAGTAGTATAAATACCTTAAATAAATTTAAGAGATATAAAATGTCAAAGGAATAGGCACCTGAGTGGCTCAGTGTTTGCCTCTGCCTTCGGCTCAGGTCATGATCTCAGGGTCCTGGGATTAAGGCCCAAGTCCAGCTCTCTGCTCAGTGAGGAGCCTGCTTCCTCCTCTCTCTCTACCTGCCTCTCTGCCTACTTGTGATCTCTTTCTCTGTCAAATAAATAAATAAAATATTTTTAAAAAAATTCAAAGGAGTTAAAAAACTATTTCAAAATTTAATCTCTTAGATTAGTATTCAGGGTGGGGTGTGTGTGGGGGGAAGGCAACATAGTAAAACCTGGCTTCCATTTCCTTCCATGAAGATCAATGACTGGACAGAAATCCATGAGCAAAAACAGTTCCAAGGGCCCTCTACAAGCTATGAACTTAGCAACACTAGAAAAAAACAAAACAAAATAAAACAAAAAACAAAACTGAGAATAATTGCACAAGAAGAGAAGGAAGACCATTTCATTTTGCCTGCATCATCCTATCCCCTAAACTGACATTGTTCAGCACCAACAAGGGACTCCCCAGCTAGAAAGAGTTCCTCTAACCAGGAAAGAAAGAGCAGGGTGAAGACTCTCTACCTTTGAGCGGCACTGCAAAAAGGTCCTACTTTGGTTTCACCCTACAGAGACCAACAAAGCTGAGGCATTGAGGCAGCTTAGTACAAACAAGAAAAGCAGAGGCTATTATTAGCAGACATGCAGTGGGATTGATCATAGTTCACAGAGACCTGCTTTGCAGACAAACTCAGAGATTTTGCCACTCATGAATCTCACAGTACTGCCACCATGGGCTCCCTTATAAACCTTGCCATCTTTTCCCTCACAAGTATTTGTCGTCATTAACACTAGCTGCTTCAGTCCCTCCCCACTCCCACCAAAGCCAAAGAGCTACAGTTACATCCTGGTAAGGCTTCAGAAGCTGTGTAAGTGCAGGATGCCAGCCTGGGCCACCCTGGCTGACTGCTATGTGCATGATTCAGCTGGTCCCTCCAGTCATGCAACTGCATACTATTGGACTGGCATGTGCCATAAGCTTCCACTGTAGCACACAGGCACAGGGTAGAGAGTGCAGTTATGGATGCATATATTCATAGTGAGGGCCCCCTCACTGCCTTCAGGACAGATCAGACCCTGCCTGCTGTCATTGTCCACACCACTGTACCAGACTGTAATAAGCCTGTCCACCTGTGCACTCGCATGCCCCCAGGCCAGCCCATTACAATGTGCATTCCAGAGAGAGAGAGAGTATGTAGCCATATATGTTGGTCAAATCCTCTGCAGCTACTGGGGAGTCTGTAGCTGGCCCTAATCTTAACTACCTGTCTTAGCCTCCAACACTGTAAATGTGTCTAAAACTGGTCCCTGATCTAATCAAAAGAGCAAAAAGAATAAAAAAAGAACAAAGAAAACCGATAGGACTTACAGTATATCATCAAAAAAATATAGGTATATATCAATGGGGTCCCAGAAGGAGAAGAAAGGGAGAAAGGAATAGAATACTTATTTAAAGAAATAATGGCTTAGGACCTCCCAAACCCAGGGAGAAATTTGGATATCCAAGTTCATGAAGCTAATAGGTCATTTCAAAATTTCAATTCAAAATTACCTACTGTAAGACACATAATAATAAACTATCCAAAAACAAGGACAAAGAGATAATTTTTAAAGCAGCAAGAGAAAGAAAATATCACACATTCAAGGGGACCACCATATAAGGCTATCAGTGGATTTCTCAGCAGAGGCCTTGCTACCCAGAAGAGAATGGGATGATATATTCAAAGGGGTAAAAGAAACTGCCAATCAAGAATACTTTATACAACTAAACTGCCAATTGAAAATTTCAATTGAAATTTCAATTGCCAATTTTAAGTGAAAATGAAATGAAGACATTCCCTAATAAACAAAGCTGAGAGAATTCATCACCACTAAATCTGCTTTATAAGAAATGTTGAAAGGAGTTTTTCAAGGTTAAACAAAGAGATGCCAATTAGTACTATGAAAATATACAACACACTGGTAAAGAAAACGTAAAGTCAGTTTCTAAATGTCCCTTTAATATGTGGATGCATTAACCACTTCACTATAGTTTAAAGGTTAAAGGAAAAAATATTTATAATAGATATAGTTTCAACAATTTGTTAATGGATATACATTACAAAAAGATGTAAATGGTGACATCAAAAATATAAAAGGGGTAGGGTAAAAAGATAGAATGTTGGTATGTAATCATAGTTAAATTCTTATCAACATAAAACAAATATTTGTATTTGTATATAATGTTTTACATAAGCCTTATGGGAACCATAAAGCAAAAATCTACAACACATTTAAGAAAACTGAAATTATACCAAGTATTTTTTTTCTGAATAAAATGGTATGAAACTAAAAATCAATTACAAAAGGAAAGCTAGAAAATTTTTTAAATACTGGAGATTAACCAACATGCTCTTAAACAACAAATGGGTCAAAGAAATTAAGGTGAAATCAAGAAACATCTTGAAACAAATAAAAATGGAAGCACAATATAGCAAAACTTATGAGATGTTGTGAAAGCAGTCCTAAGAGGGAAGTTTATAATGATAAAGGCCACATTAAGAGACAAGAGAGATCTCAAATACTTTATAAATCAAGGAACTAGGAAAAAAAAATAAGCCCAAAGTTAGCATAAGTAAGGAAATAACAAAGATCAGAAATGAAATAGAAAAACAATTTAAGAAACAACAAAGGATGAAACAAAGAGCTGTGGGGGTTTTTTTTGAAGAAATACACAATAAATAAAATTGGCAAACACTTGGCTAGACTAGAGAGAGAGATAGAGAAGAACAAAAAAATAAAATCAGAAGTGAAAAAAGGAAACATCAAACTGATACCACAGAAATAGAAAGTATCATGAAGAACTACTATGAACAACTATTTGCCAATAAACTAGAAAACATAAAATAATGGATAAATTCCTAGAAATATATAAGCTACCTACACTGAGTCTTAAAGAAATAGAAAATCTGAACAGACCAATGATGAATAAGGAGATTGAATCAGTAATCAAAAACCTCCCAACACAGAAAAGTCCCAAACCAGATTTCACTAGTGAATGCTACCACACTTTTATAGAATAAATGCCAATCCTCAAACTCTTCCACAAAATGGAAGAGGAGGAATTACTCCTAAACTCATTTTATGAGGCCCGAGTTACCTCAGTACCAAAACCAGATAAGGACTATGAAAGAAAAGAAAATTACAGAACAATATCCTTGATAAATATAGGTGCAAAAATTCTCAACAAAAAAAAATGGCAAGCTAAATTCAATAGCGCATTACAGGAATAATTCACCATCATCAGTTGAGATTTGTTCCTGGGATGCAAGAATGGTTCAACATACACAAATCAATAAATGTGATACACAACATTAATAGTCTGAAAAAAAATCGTATGTTCATCTCAATAAATTTTTAAAAATTAAAAGAATACCTTTTCATGATAAAAAACCCTCAACAACTTTGATATATAAAGTACATACCTTAGCACAATAAAGACCACATGTGATAAACCCACAGTCAACATCCTACTCAATGCCAAAAAATCAGGAGCAAGAGAAGAGAGCGCTCACCACTCTTACACAACACTGGATTGAAATTCCTAGCCAGAGGAAAGGCAAGAAAAAAATAAAAGGCATCCAGATAAGAAAAGAAGTAAAATTGTCTTTATTTTCAGATGATGTAAACTTATATATAGAAAATAATAATAATAAATACTCCACCAAAAACTATTAGAACTAATCAACAAATTCAGCAAAATTTCAGGATACAAAATCAACATATAGAACACAGTTGCATTTCTATTTACTAAAAACAAAACAAAACATCTGAAAAAGAAATAAAGGAAATGATCCCATTCATAATAACATCAAAAACAAAAAAAATACTTAGAACAAATTTAGCAAAGGAGCTGAAAGATCTGCACACTGAAAACCACAACACATTCATGAAAGAAATTTAAAAAGACACAAACAAAAGGCATACCATATTCATGGATCAGAAAAATTAATATTAAAATGCCCATATTCCCCAAAGCCATCTATAGATGCAATCCCTATTAAGATTCCAGTGACATTTTTAACGGAGACGGAGAAAATAATCCTAAAGTTTGCATGGATCTATAAAAGACTTTAAATAATCAGGGGCGCCTGGGGGGCTCAGTTGGTTGAGCTACTGCCTTCGGCTCAGGTCATGATCCTGGAGACCTGATCCCAGGCCTCCAGGATCATGACCCACATCGGGCTCCCTGCTCAGCATGAAGCCTGCTTCTCCCTCTCTCACTCCCCCAGCTTGTGTTCCCTCTCTGGCTGTGTTTCTCTCTGTCAAATAAATAAAATCTTAAAAAAATATATTAAAAAAAAGACTTTAAATAATCAAAACAAACCTGAGAAAGAACAAAGCTGGAGGCATGATAGTACTTGATTTCAAACTGTATTACAAGACTACATTAATCAAAATAGTATGGAACTGTGATCATTAAAAAGAGATATGTAGACCAGTGTAACAGAATTAAGAGCCCAGAAATAAACCCTGCTTACAATGTTTGAAAAAGGAGTCAAGAAAACTCAATGGGAAAGAATAGTCTCTTCAATAAATGGTATGGAAAAACTGGATAAACTCATGCAGAAGAATAAAATTGGCCCCCTATCTTATACCATCACAAAAATTAACTTGAAATGGTTGAAAGACTTAAAGACCTGAAGCCATAAAAGTAGAAGAAAATATAAGGAGAAAGTCCCTTGCAGTGATTTACTAGATATAATGCCAAAAATACAAAAAACAAAAGCAAAAATACATGTGAGGAATTACATCAAACTAAAAATTTTTACACAGCAAAAGAAATAATGAACAAGATGAAAGGCAATGTAGAGGATACAAGAAAATATTTGTAAATCATGTATCTGATAAGAGGTTAGTGTCCAAAATATATAAATAATTCATATAAATTATCAGAAAAATCCAATTAAAATGGGCAGAAGAACTGAATAGTTTTCCAAAGACATATAAATGGACAACAGGTACATGAGAAGATATTCAGCATCACTAATCATCAGGGAAATGCAAATCAAAACCACAAGAGGATATCATCTTACACACGTTAGGAGGGCCATCATCAAAAGACAAGAGATTGTTGGCAAAGGTGTAGAAAAAAAAAAGAACTCTGTGCACTGTTGGTAAGAATATAAATTGTTACAGCCACTACAGAAAACAGTATGGAATTTCCTCAAAAAAGTAAAAATAGAATTTTCATATGATACAAGAGTCCTACTTTCTAGGTATGTATGTAAGGAAATGAAATGAGGATTTCATAGACATATCCATACTTTTACATTAATTGCAGCATTGTTCATAGGAGCCAAGATATGACAACAGAATACATGTCCATCAGTGGATAAATTATTACAGAATAAAGAATATATGGCATATATATATATATATATATATATATATATATATATATACATACACATTATGTGTAAAATAAATAAAATGTAATAGATGAAAGATGATAGATATAGACAGAAGATAGATAATGATAGATGATAGCTAGCTAGCTAGCTAGCTAGATGATATATAGATAGATACATGATATAGATATCTATAAATAATTAGCCAAGAAAGAAGGAAATCCTTCCATTTGCAACAACTTGGATAAACCTTGAGTCATGTGCTAAGTGAAATAAGTCAAATGGAAAAACATAAATACTGTAGGATATCACTTATATGTAGAACTGAAAAAACAAACTTAGAGAAACAAAGAGTAGAATGGTGGTTAGCAGGAGCTGGGGAATGGGAGAAATGGGGAAATATTGGTCAAAGGGTTACAAATTTCCAGTTATAAGATTAACAAGTTCTGGGGATCTATGTACATCATGGTGGTTATGGCTAACAAAATTACTATGTATTTGACAGTTGCTAAAATAATATATCTTAATTATTATCACCACATAAAAGAAATGGTAATTATGTGACAAGATGGAAGTGTTAGCCTATACTATAGTGGTAATTATTTTGCAATACATGAATGTATCAAATTAATATGTCATACATCTTAAATTTATGACAATGTTGTATGTCAACTATATGTCTCAACAAAGTTGAAAAAAAAATACATCCAGCTAGGAATGTTAAGATATTTTAGCTTATTTTTTTCTGTTTTTTATGGTAAATTTCCCTTAAGTATTTTTAATATGATATTAAGAGTGAGATCTACTTTTATTTTAAAAAATAATCTCTTTTGTTTGATCTTTAATTATTTGGTAAGTCACCATAAAAATTATAGCATATTTTCAATCTGGCAGTCTTATCACCAAAACCTGATAGAAATAATTGCTACTCAGGGTACCCTTACAGAGTTTGGATTATTTAAACTCATCAGAATACAAAGAGTAGCTTGTAAAACCTCATAGATGTACACCTTCCCAAAACTAATGTTTCCATTTAGTTAGAGCTGTGATGTCAGGGTTTGTTCCTCTCTACTCTGAACACTCATTCACCATATGCCAGGCAAGGTGGGTGCTAAGGCTACAGTATTATATAAAGCAGAATCCCTGCCTTCAGAGAATTTAAAGTTTAGGTCAAGGTAGTTTTGCCTAAATAATTTTCAAAGTAACTTTGAATCCTAGTGAACATACAGATGTTCATAGTCAATACGATCTCAAAATTTCTCACAGCTAGTTTTATTGAAACCAAAGTGAAATCTTTGAGACAAATACATATTAAATAGAATACGAGGTTCCACAATGCTAAAATAGTAGTCCAAGAAATTCTGCTACCTTCTGGAACTACAGATAGCAAAGCAATATTTTAAAAAGATAAATTTGAGCAAATAAAAAGAAAACAAACATTGGAATGATCTGAAATTCCTTTAGCATAATTCCAGAACTGGAATGACATTCAGTCCTTTAATTAGAATTAACTATGAAATTATATAATACAGTAGGTAACTAGAATACCAGTAGATTGGAAGCTTCTAGGTTGGATCTATGTTGTTTAGATTGACAAAAAGCAAATTCAAAATTTGTCTGTTATAAAATTATTGAATAATGCCAGTAACTATCATTATCTAAAAAGCATATAACATATGTTATATATGTGCATATGCATATTTGTGTGTGTATACACAGATATACACATATTTGTATCCTGATAAAATGTAGATTTTTAAGAGAGTATTATAGGCAAGGCAATATAAAAAACAATATATGTGAGATTTAGTGCACATTTCCCACAAGTAAAGCGTGAGGAATTTTGTTCTACATATAATCTGCTTTGCAATGTTTCTGGACTTTCTCAGAAGAACCCTTAGAGAACACTATAATAATAACATTATGCACTGAAGCAACTGAATGAATTTTTACTTGTTGTTTCCCAGATGCAATTGACAAGTGTCTTGCCAGAGAACATACCAAGCATAACTCTAGGTAACTACCTTCAGAGTGCATGAAGAGATATACCTCAGAAATTATTACAAGTTGTGTGACAACAACCAAAAATAAGTGAATAAATAAAAATCCAGAAGTACAAAGAGACAAACCTTATAATTGGTTTTAAAATCCAAAATTGCATTTGTATTGAGTGTAACAACCATCCAATTATCTTAAACATCCTCACAACCTCATCTACAAATGGCAACCTGCACATTTTTTACTATTACATCATTCTGCAGTTATGTTTTATGTCTGGGTTTACTAAAAAATGATGCTTGAACACTCTCAAGCCAGATGGCAGAGGGATAGGAGACCTAGGTATCATCGAGTCCCAGGAGTTCAGCTCCTGGTTATCAAAACAGTTGGAACACCTACAGACTCAACAGGAGATCAAAGAGAAGAGCGGCAATTCTAGGAACAGAAAAGTGACCACTTTCTGAAGGGTAGGATACATGGAGAAATGAATTGGAGGGGACATTTGGGAAGATAAACTGTGGGTGGAGGGTCTGGCTTGGCTCCTGGCCAGCAGTAGTGAAGCAGAGCACAAAACTGGAACTTTTAGAAGTCTGCTCCAATGAGGGACCTCTCCCCAGAGGCTAAACAGGGGATGGAACACTCACTGAGACAGTGTGGTCTCAGGACCCATGGGGTTACAGAAGGATTGGGGTGCCTGAGCATGGCATAGCTCTAAGCTATCAGAGTGGGGAAGCTGGCTGCAGAGACAAAGCCAAAGAGTGGGCTCTCAGCTCCTGCTTACCTTAAACTGTGATCTGAGGTGCAGTTGGGCCCTACTCTTTGAGCAGGGACCCCACAAGTGGCAGATCCAGAGATACTCCCTCCTTCTTTCACCGGGAGGAGTGGCAGAAGAGCACACTGTAGGAATCTGCTGGGTTTGGAGACTTCAAATGGGGCCAAGCATCAGAGAGAAACGCTTGGTAACAGGCTATGTGAGCACAGAGTGCAGCCTGAGACCAGGGAGATGGGCATGATTGATTTCTTTTCTCTGAGGGTGCACTGACGAGTGGGGCCTGGAGCTCTTGTCTTCTCTGAGATGGAAACTGGAAGACCGCCATCTCCATTCTCCTCCAAAGCTATATGGAAAGTGTTTGGGGAATAAAAGCTACTGAAAGCGAACCTGAGCAGATTGCTTAGCCTGGCCCCTGGCGGGGGCAGGGCAGTTCCACCTCAAGCAAAGATATTTGAGAATCAATAAAACAGGCCTCTCCCCCAGATCAGAGAGAACATCCAGCCAAGACCAAGTTCATCAATCAATGAGAACTGCAGAACTTCAGAGATAAGGCACTACATCACATAGAATTTCTGACTTTCTTCTCATGATTCTTCAGTCTATCAAAGTTAAATATTTTAATTTTATTTTTTCTTATTCTATTTTTTAAACTTTTTTCTCCCCATTTTAACATTTTTAAACTATTTTAATCTCATTAATACTTTCTTTAAAAAAAGTCTTTTTTAATTTTCATAGTTTTAGTCATATTCTATCCCTTCATTGTATTTAAGCTTATTTTTTATATACATATAGGTTTGTTTGTTTTTTAATTTTGGGATAGAATTTCTTCTTTTTTATTTTTTAATTTAATTTAATTTTTTCAGTGTTCCAAGATTCATTGTTTATACCCCACACCAAGTGCTCCATGCAATACGTGCCCTCAATACCCACTACCAGGCTCTCCCATCCCCCCACCCCTTCCCTTTAAGACCCTCAGTTTGTTTCTGAGTCCAAAGTCTCTCATGTTTTGTTTTTCTCACTGAATTACCCTACTTCCCATTTCCTTTCCTACTCCTACTGTACTCTATATTACCCCTTATTCACCACAAGTAAGTGAAACCATATGATACTTGACTTTCTTTACTTGGCTTATTTCACTCAGCATAATCTCTTCCTACCTAGTCCATGTTGCTACAAAAGTTGGATATTCATCCTTTGTGACAGAGGTGTAGTATTCCATTGTATATATGTACCACATCTTCTTTATCCATTCATCTGGGATATAATTTCTTTTAATATCATAAACTATATACCCTAAATCTAGCACATGACTTTGTTCTAGTCTCCAGCCTCATCATATTCTTTCCTTTTTTTCTCTTTTTTCTTTTTTCAACCAAGTTCTTAGCAATTTGTTTTTTACTACTTTTAAAATTTTCATCTTTGTAGTCATATTCCAATCCTTCATTCTGTATATCCTTATTTGTGTACATACATAAGTTCTCTTTCTTTAAAATTTTGGGAGGCGATTTCTTCTAACAGACCAAAATACACCCAAAATCAACTGAGTCTCTATTCTATTCACCAATCTAATCATATTTAAGGTGAGAGACAGATAAATATAGATAGATATAGATATAGATTTTTTTCTTTCTTTTGCCACTGGTTGTGGATCTCTTCTGATTTGGCTAGTGTATATTTTTCTGGGGTCGTCACTACCCTTTCAGTATTTTGGTCTCTCATTCATCTATTCTTATCTGGATAAAATGACAAGGTGAAAAAACTCACCTGAAAAAAAAAGAAAGAAAAAAAAAACAAAAAACAAGAGGCAGTACCCATGCCTGGGGACCTAATGAATATGGGTATCAGTAATATGTCAGAACTAGGGTTCAGAATGATGATTATCAAGGCGCTAGCTGGGACCTATAAAAGCAAGGAAGATACTAAAGAATCCCTTTCTGGAAAAATAAAAGAACTAAAATCTAACCAAGTTGAAAATTAAAAAAAGCTATTAATGAGGTACAATAAAAAATGGGGGCTCTGGCTGCTAGGATAAATGAGGCAGAAGAGAGAATTACTGATATATAAGACCAAATGATGGAAAATAAAGAAGCTAAGAAAAAGATAGACAAGCAACTACTGGACCATGAGGGGAGAATTCAATAGATAAGTGATACCAGAAGACAGAACAATATTAGAATAATTGATATCCCAGAAGAAGAAGAAAGAGAGAGGGGCAGAAGGTATATTGGAGAAAATGATAGCAGAGAATTTCCCTAATTTGGCGAAGGGAAGAGGCATCAAAATATAGGAGGCACAGAGAATCACTCTCAAAATCAATAAAAATGGGTCCACATCCTGTCAACTAATAGTAAAGCGTACAAGTCCTAGCAACAAAGAGAAAATTCAGAAAGCAGTTGAAAGGGATCTGAACTATACAATGGCAGCAATATTTGATTAGCAGCAGACCTATCCAGAGACCTGGCAGACCAGAAAGGACTGGCCTGATGTATTCAGAGCACTAAACGAGAAAAATATGCAGCCAAGAATACTATATCTAGCTAGGATATCATTGAAAATAGAAGCAGAGCCCAGGGCCAGACAGCTTCCCAGAGGAATTCTCCCACACATTTAAATAAGAATTAATACCTATTCTCCTGAAACTGTTCCAAAAAATAGAAATGGAAGAAAAATTGCCAAACTCATTTTATGAGGTCAGCATTACCTTAATCCCCAAACCCCATCAAAAATAGAATACAGACCAATATCCTTGATGAACACAGATGCAAAAATTTTCACCAAATACTAGCCAACAGGATCAAACAGTACATTAAAAGAATTATTTACTACAACCAAGTGGGTTTTATTACCGGGCTTTAAGGTTGGTTCAATATGTGCAAATCAATCAATGTGATACAGTACTTTAATAAAAGAAAGAATGAGAACTATATGATCCTTTCAATAGATGCTGAAAAAGCATTTGACAAAGTACAGTATACTTTCTTGATCAAAACTCTTCACAGTGTAGGGATAGAGAGTACATACCTCAATATCATCAAAGCCATCTATGAAAAACCCACAGAAAATAACACTCTCAATGGGTAAAAATTGAGAGCTTTTCTACTAAGGTGAGGAACATGACAGGGTTGTCCACTCTCAACCCTGCTATTCACATAGTATTAGAAGTCCTAGCCTCAGCAATCAGAAAACAAAAAGAAATAAAAGGCATCCTAATCAGCAAAGAAGAAGTCAAACTCTCACTCTTTGCAGATGGTATGATACGTTATGTGGAAAAACCAAAAGACTCCACTCCCCAACTGTTAGAACTTATACAGGAATTCAGTAAAGTGACAAGATATAAAATCAATTCACAGAAATCAGTTGCATTTCTATACACCAACAACAAAACAGAAGAAAGAGAAATTAAGGAGTCAATGCCATTTACAACTTCACCCAAAACCATAAGATACCTAGGAATAAAACTAACCAAAGAGACAAAATTCTGTACTCAGAAAACTATAAAATACTCATGAGAGAAATTGAGGAAGACACAAAGAAATGGAAAAATACTCCATGCTCATGGATTAGAAAAACAAATATTGTGAAAATGTCTACGTTACCTAGAGCAATGTACACATTTAAAGCATTCCCTATCAAAATAACATGATTGTTTTTTTTTTAAAGATTTTATTTATTTGGCAGAGAGAAACACAGCCACAGAGGGAACACAAGCAGGGGGAGTGAGAGAGGGAAAAGCAGGCCTCCCGCCGAGCAGGGAGCCCAACGCAGGACTCGATCCCCAGTCTCCAGGATCATGTCCTGAGCCAAAGGCAGTCGCTTAACCAACTGAGCCACCCAGGCGCCCCCATGAATGTTTTTCAAAGAAAGACTTCAAATAGCCAGAGGAATGTTGAAAAAAATAACCCAAAGTTGGCAGCATCACAATTCAGACTTGAGGTTCTATTATAAAGCTGTAATCATGATGACAGTATGGTACTGGCACAAAAGCGGACACATAGATCAATGGAACAGAATAGAGAGCCCCGAAATGGACGCTCAACTTTATCATTTCCTCATCTTTGACAAAGGATGAAAGAATGTACAGTGGAAAAAAGACAGTCCTTTCAACAAATGGTGTTGGGAAAATTGGACAGCCACATGCAGAAGAATTAAACTAGACTATTTCCTTACACCACACACAAAAATAGACTTAAAATGGATGAAAGACATCCGTGTGAGACAGAAATCCCTCAAAATCCTTGAGGAGAACACAGGCAGAAAGCTCTTTGACCTCAGCCACAGCAACTTCTTAGAAACATCACCAAGGGCAAGGGAAGCAAGGAAATAAATGAACTATTGGGACTTCATCAAGGTCAAAAGCTTTTGCACAGCAAAAGAAACAGTCAACAAAACCAAAAGACAACCAACAGAATGGAAGAAAATATTTGCAATGGCATATTAGATAAAGAGCTAGTATCCAAAATCTATTAAGAACTTCTCAAACACAACACCAAAGAACAAATAATCCAATCAAGAAATGGGCAGAAGACATGAACAGACATTTCTCTGAAGCAGACATCCAAATGGCCAACAGACACATGAAAAAAGTGCTCAACATCCCTCAGCATCAGGGAAATACAAATCAAAATCACAGTGGGATAACACCTCACTCCAGTCAGAATTGCTGAAATTAACCTGTCAGGAAATGACAAATGTTGCTGAGGATGTGGGGAAGGGGGATCTCTCCTACACTGTTGGTGGGAATGTAAGCTGATACAGCCAATCTGGGAAATAGTAGGGAGGTTGCTCAAAAAGTTGAAAATAGAGCTACCCTATGACCCAGCAATCGCACTACTGGGCATTTATCCTAAAGATACAAATGTAGTGATCTGAAGGGGCACATGCACCTGAATGTTTATAGCAGCAATGTCCACAATAGCAAAACTATGGAAAAAAACTAGATGTCCATCAACAGATGAACAGATAAATAAGATGTGCTCTGTGTGTGTGTGTATGTGTGTGTGTGTACATTCAATGGAATACTATACAGCCATCCAAAGGAATTAAATCCTGCCATTTGCAACATTGTAGATGGAGCTGGAGGGTATTATACTGAGTGAAATAAGTCAATCAGAGAAAGACAATTATCAGATGATCTCTCTGATATGAGGAATTTGAGAAGCAGGGCAGTGGTTATGAGGGGTAGGGAGGGGAAAAAATGAAAGAAGATTGGACCAGAGAGGAAAACAAACCATAAGAGACTCTTAATCTCAGAAAATTAACTGAGGATTGCTGGGGGGTAGGGGTAGAGAGATAGCATAGCTGGGTTATGGAAAAATAAAAATTAATAAAAATTTAAAAAATTAAAAAATTGATGCCCAAATTTACCTTTGAAGTTAGAAAAAGTTCTCAACCCTCTAGATTATTTGTTGAAACCCAGCAAAGGCCTGGAATATTTATATGTTTCCAGTATTATAAGACACTTAACCACTCCAATCCTCTCTTATTTTGTGGTCTCAAGTGCAAGTTCTGGTATTTCACCTTGCATATCACTAGCTACTAAAAATCTGGTTTCCTTTTTTCTTAAAATTTCTTTCACACTTCAGCACTTAGTTTGCTTGCTATTGACAGGCTGATCACCACATTAACTGATATACTGACTCTCCCCTCAGAAGAAGAATTAAATTCAGGAAATTAGGACTAACAAAGGGATGGAGCAAAGCATTGGTGATGGCTTATTCTCCTCTGGCTAGGAAAATCTGTATGCATGGTTTAAATTGTGTTTGGAAAAGAATCGTTCTGTGCAATACATTTACATGGCATAAGATAGGAAATAGGATTTCAAAGAAATTATGTAAATGCTTCAGAAATTTCAAATACTTGGATTTTAATTTAACATTTCTAACATACTCTAACATACTCACTACAAGCAAAACAATTGAACTGACTTGTTTTACACACATTCCAAATCATTAAAAAAATTGAAAACCAACAATTTCATATTAAGACTCTGAAACTAAAGCTACATTGATGAAATGTTTAACTAAGTTTGGACTAAGTTTGATGAAAGCTTTCCAAACATTTGTGAAACTTTTTACAATCTTCCTTACATGTGGGATTGGTAGTAAAATCTGATACCAGGGCAGCTTTTCAAGAGATTTCAAAAATAATAAGACCTGTCAGTGTTCCATTTGAATCATTAACTGTACATAGTCCTTTCCTATATTTACCAGTGGTTTTCTTGCACACTTGTGGCTACTCCATCACCTCCTACTGCTAAATGCATTCCCACCTCAGTATACCCATCTGCCTATTGTAAAATACTTAGAGGTCTCTGGAAATAGATTTGAAAGAATCAAAGTCGATTAAGGATTTTTTTCACCTGTTGTTAGTATCCAATTTTTCATTCACACATGATCATTTTTTCCAGGTATTGGAATATTGAATTCAGAGACAGAAAACCTACAGACTATTAATAACAAGTAAATTAATTATAAATAATAAATGACTATAAAAATTTTGTGACATGAAAAAAGTCAAAATAGAGTCTTAGGTTTTTGATATTATATTTTACAAACAAAGAGATCAATAGGGACTCAGGGATGAAACATAGTTTTCATTTTGATTAGCAGCTTCAGTCAATGGTTGTGGATGTGTGGGGCACTGGTCTTAGAACAATTGTATTGGGCCCAGGAGCAGAGCCTCAAGGCTCACTATAGATGAAACCTCGTGGGTATGGGCTTGTGAGAGCTGTGGTAAGGCCAACATGTAGTTGCCATCTCTGCTCAAGATAACGTGTAAGTTTGCTTCCAGCTCTAACTGCCTATGATTCAATTATTCCTTTCTCCTAAATTATTTCTATCACCTGAGGAAATAATTTTACTCCTATTTTTATAGCTGGGGAAGTACTGTCAAAGTATATTTTGAAACTTATAAAGTACCCCTTGTTCTCCTTCTTAAATGGACTTTTAGTGTTAATGTTTATAGTCAAACAGAAGAGTGAGCTGATTATAAAAACATAAAATAAAATAACAGAAGAATAAAAGGCTTTGCCAGTACTTGAGCTCAGATAATGCTTCCAATTTCCGTAATAAAAAAATCAGTTTCTTCCACAACAATTTAAAAACATAGCCTTGCTAACCAAAACGACTTTCCTCTTACTATAACAGGTAGCTTTGCCTAAATAGGAAATTGGGATAAACTCCTAAAAATAACTTATTGTAAAAACTACTTTATCTTTTACAAAAGTTGTGGATATTTATTAAAGGAAATTCATTTTGGTAGCTCTTAATAATATGGACTCCTCAGAACTCACTTTAGAAAAGATTGATATAAGAAGCAAAAGTTTATTCCATGAAAATAATCTTGCTGTGAATTCTGATACTAATAGTGATAGGTGTACTACTAAGAGTTCATATTTGCCATTTACTTTGTGCTACTGTGCTAAAGGGGCTTATATGTGTGAATTAATTAAATCTTCACAATAACCTTAATATGTTTTAGTATTATCATAATTTAAGATCAAGGGTAAATGAATAATTTATCTCAGATCATTAAGCTTATGAAGTTCATGACTGAAATACAGAAATCTGACCCTATGATATCTTTAACTGGAAAGACACAGGAAAGTACGGCAAAAGAATGCTATCATGCTTATATCTGACATGATGTTTATTAAATTGACATGATAATAAAAATACAAATTTGTAGAACTTGTGGATCTTGTTTATTCCTTCATTCAAGAAATACTTTTTGAGTGCTTACATTTGCTGGACACTAAAACAGGTGCTACAAATTCAATGACGGGAAAAGATACAAGATTCCTCATTACACAGAATCTGGAGTTTAGTCTACTTCTAGATGCAGATATTAAACTGAGATATAGAATTAGGAACAGTATATTACCTATAATAAACTATGATGAAGCAAACTAATATATAATAAATTATACACTAACCTATTTAAACCACAAAAAATTATAGTTCAGTAATCTTTTATAAATAAAGACAAGAACAGACAAAACTCTCAACAGCTTCACCTGCACAGAGAGCTAACATTTTCTAATTGTGAGACATGTCAGGATCCTAGAGAGAAGCAACTGGGATTCCATTGAACACAGCATAAATGAAAGGCAATCCAGAGACAGAGGCAGCAGATGAACAATCTGGGATGCTTATTGACTTCATCCAACACCTGAACTAAGCAATGTTCTTCTTATAAGGCTAAGACTGTTACAGAGTTGCTGAGTTCTTAACATTCCACTCCATTAAATTCAGTTATAAACAATAACAGCAAAAAGACTTCATTGTGGTACTTCATTTATTTGGCTCTTCAAAACCCTCTTTAGGTAAGGTATTTCTTATATATAATAATTCCATCATGAATCATGATTACTTAGGATAAGAACATGGTGTTTCTTCTGTAGTTTAAATAATACTAATTGGGAAGCATTAAAAAGGTGTTCCTGGTGGCGCCTGAGTGGCTCAGTTGGTTAGGCGATTGCCTTTGGCTCAGGTCATGATCTTGGAGTCCCGGGATCGAGCCCCACATTGGGCTCCCTGCTCAGTGGGAAGCCTGCTTCTCCCTTTCTCACTCCCTCTGCTTGTGTTTTCTTTCTAGCTATGTTTCTCCCTGTCAAATAAATAAAATATTTTTTAAAAAGTATTCCTATACTGACAGTTCTGTAATCTTCATTGTAATATTGGTATTTGTAACACCTTACAAAAAAATTACTTCATCAATGCCACTCAGATTGAAGTAGAAATGTCCATGCAATTTCCAAAACAATGTAAATCCTCACAGTGTTCATCAATGAAGATACTCATCACGCTTATTCACGGTTTCCCTGTCTAATCACCGTTATTCAATATTTCCCTGTCCAGTCACCCTTATTTGAGGTTTCCTTGTCCACTACTTCAGTTTTCCAAGGTCATTTGGTGTTGAAGCAGATAATTCTCCTTTTCACTTATCATCAGGAAGTCAAGGTAGCCTAACACCATGTCACAATGCATACATAATTCACCTCACTTTATCTCATCACATTTTATCATCTCACAACCTGACAAGGGGGTGATTACACTACAGTAAGACAGTCTGAGAAAGAGAGATACCATATTCACATAACTTTTATTAATAATGTATGTAGTTATAATTGTTTTATTGTTATTATTGTCAATCTCTTACAGTGCCTACCTTATAAATTAAACTCTATAGTATGTACATATGTATAGAAGAAAATATGGTATATACATGCATACTTTGGAGATGCTCTGGGTTTGTTTCCAGACCACTGCAACAAACCAAATATCACAGAAAGTGAGTCAAATGATTTTGTTGTTATCTCAGGACATATAGAAATTATGTTTACAAACTAGAGATACAGTAGAACACATCAACAAAGCTAGAAGCTGGTTCTTTGAAAGAATTAATAAGATCAATAAACCATGGGCCAAACTAATTCAAAAGAAAAGGGAGAAGATCCAAATTAATAAAATTCTGAATGAAAGGGGAGAGATCATGTTAGCACCAAGGAAATAGAAACAATCATCAGAAATTCTTATCAACAGTTATATGCCAATAAGTTCAATAACCTAAAGATATGGATACATTCCTGGAAACCTATAAAAGTCCAAGACTGAAACAGAAAGAAATTGACAACCTGAATAGACCAATATCTAGTAACAAGATTGAAGCAGTGATCAAAACCTCCCAAAAAACAGGAGCCTTGGACCTGACAGATTCCCTGGGGCATTCAAAGAAAAAATAATACCTATTCTCCAGAAGCTGTTTCAAAAAACAGAGACAGAAGGAAAACTTCCAGACTCTTCTGTGAAGCCAACATTACTTTGATCCCCAAACCAGGCAAAGACCCCATCAAAAAGAATTTCAGACCAATATCACTGATGAATATGGATACCAAGATTCTCAAGATCCTAGCTAATAGGATCCAAGAGTACATTAAAAAGATTATCCACCATGACAAGGTGGGATTGATTTATCCCTGGGTTGCAAGGGTGGTTCAACATTAACAAATCAATCAATGTGATAGAACAAATCAATAAGAGAAAAGAGAAGAACCACGTGGTCCTCTCAACTGATGCAGAAAAAGCATTTGACAAAATACCGCATTGTTCTTGATTAAAACACTTCAAAATATAGGGATAGATTGAACATTCATCAACCTCATAAAATCCATCTACAAAAAACCCAGTGAATGTCATTCTCAATGGGAATAAGGTGACAGCCTTCCCACTGAGATCAAGAGCAAGACAAGGTTGCCCACTCTTACCACTATTATTCAACATAGTGTTAGAAGTCCTAGCAACAGAAATCAGAAAACAAATAAAAGGTATTCAAATTGGCAAAGAAGAAGTCAAACTCTTTCTCTTTGCAAATGACATGATACTCTATATGGAAAACCCAAACGATTCCACCCCCAAACTACAAGAATTCATACAACAGTTTAGTAATGTGGTAGGATAAAAAAAATCAATGCATAGAAATCAGTTGCATTTTTATACACTAACAACAAAAATATAGAAAGGGAAATTAGAGAATCAGTTCTATTTACTATATCACCAAAAACCATAAGATACCTTGGAATAAACCTAACCAAAGAACCAAAGGATCTGTACCTGAGAAACTACAAAACACTCATGAAAAAAACTGAAGATGACATAAAAAAATGGAAAAACATTCCATCCTCATGGATCAGAAGAATAAACATTGTCAAAATGTCTATACTTCCCAGAAAAATCTGTACTTTCAATGCCATCACAATCAAAACTCCACTAATATTTTTCGAAGTGCTGGAACAAACAATCCCAAAATTTATATGGAACCAGAAAAGACTCCAAATTACTAGGGAGATGTTGAAAAAGAAAAACAAAACTGGGGGCATCCTGTTATCTGATTTTAAGCTTTATTACAAAGGTGTGATCACCAAGACAGCATGGTGCTGCAATAAAAACAGACACATAGACCAATGGAATAAAGTAGAGAGTCCAGATATGGACCCTCAACTCTATGGGAAATAATCTTCAACAAATCAGGAAAAAATATCCAGTGGAAAAAAATCTCTTCAATAAATGGTGCAGGGAAAACTGGACAGCTACCTATAGAAGAATGAAACTCAACCATTCTCTTACACCATACACAAAGATAAACTTGAAATGGATGAAAGACCTCAACATGAGGCAGGAATCCATCAAAACCCTGGAAAAGAACATAGGCAGTAACCCCTTTGACATCAGCCACAGCAACTTCTTTCAAGACACGTCTCCAAAGGCAAAGGAAACAAAAGTAAAAATGAACTTTTGGGACTTCATCAAAATAGAAAGCTTCTGCACAGCAAAGAACAGTCAACAAAACAAAAAAACCCACAGAATGGGAGAAGATACTTACAAATGACAGTAGAGAACAAGGGCTGATATCCAGATCTATAAAGAACCCCTCAAACTGAACAACAACAAAAAAAGGTGATCACATCCAAAAATGGGCAGAAGGCATGAACAGTAGAGAACAAGGGCTGATATCCAGATCTATAAAGAACCCCTCAAACTGAACAACAACAAAAAAAGGTGATCACATCCAAAAATGGGCAGAAGGCATGAACAGACACTTCTCCATAGAAGACAAACAAATGGCTAACAGACACATGAAAAAATGTTCATTATCATTAGCCATCAGAGAAATTCAAATCAAAACCACATTGAGATACCACCTTACACCAGTCAGAATGGTCAAAATTAACAGGACGGGAAACAACAAGTGTGGGAGAGGCTGTGGAGAAAGGGAAACCCTCTTAACACTCTTGGTGGGAATGCAAGTTGGTGCAGCTGCTTTGGAAAACCATGTGGAAATTCCATAAAAAATTAAAAATAGAGCTTGCCTATGATCTGCAATTGCACTACTGGGTATTTACCCAAAAGATACAGAGGTAGTGAAAAGAAGGGCCATACGTACCCCAATGTTCATAGCAGCAATGGCCATAATCACAAGAGCCAAGGTGCCCTTCAACAGATGAATGGGTAAAGAAGATATGCTCCACATGCACAATGGAATATTATGCCTCCATCAGAAAGGATGAATACCCAACTTTTGTATCAACATGGATGGGACTGGAAGAGATTATGCTGAGTGAAAGAAGTCAAGCAGAGAAAGACAAGTATCATATCATTTCACTTGTAGACCATAAGGAGTAACATGGACGACAGTGGGAGAAGGAAAGGAAATGTGAACTGGGGTAAATCAAAGAGGGAGATGAAGCATGAGAGACTTTGGACTCTGAGAAACAAACAGAATTTTGGAAGGGAGGAGGATGGGAGAATGGTTAAGCCTGGTGGTGGGTATTGAGGGCATGAATTGCATGGAGCACTAGGTGTAGGGCATAAGCAATGAATTTTGGAACACTGAAAAAATAAAATAAATTATTTTTAAAATATTATGTTTACATTTCACTACATTCCATTAAGTGTGCAACAACCTGTCTAAGAAACAACTTACATACTTTAATTAAAAATTTAAAAATAGCTTAAAAATGTAATTGATTATCTGAGCTAGTCCTAATCACTAATAAGAAATTGTCACAACAAGCATAACAATAATAAAAAAGTTGGAAATATTGTGAAAATCACCAAAATGTAACACAGTCAGATGACTGAGCCAATGCTGTTTGAAAAAGGGTGCCAATAGTCTTGTTCAACTCATTGTTCCCATAAACTTAAATTTGTAAAAAATGCAATGTCTGCAAAGTGCAACAAAGTGAAGTGCACTAAACTGAAGTACGCTCAGTTGGGTTCAGTACTATCTACATTTTCAAGCATCATGGGGGTCTTGGAATGTATCCCCCCACAGATAAGGGGGGACTATTGTACATTTTTAGTTGGGCTCTGATACAAACATGCTCTAGTGTCTTTCTCTTTGAAATAAAATTTGAGTTGGAAAAATATATATAGGAATTATTAGAAACAGATGATATTTTTTGATACATACAGATGAGACCATCACTTAATTTTCTCTTTCAGCTCTTTCATAATCACTCATGTCACGTCATCCACTGGCACCATGTCACTCTCCATTGTCGGTGACCCACAACTGACCTTTCCCAAAGAAGCTTAGAAACCTCTATTTTTTTCCCCCTTAGGGAAAATCAGGGGTCAGGTGAAGTTTGCTTTGTTAGAAAGGGTTAAAATTCCACCAGCTAAATCTCCTGAGGGATTACATAATTCAAAACAAAGGAAGCTAAATGTTCAGTTTACTGAAGTGTGCAGAAAAACAGAAAAAGCATTTTCTAGAAAGAACCCCATCTACATGATTATAATCCACTTTCTTGTTGACTGGCGCACCAAATGCCTTACTGTAGCTTTGAACTTGCCACGGCTAAAGAGTAGCTTTCCTTAAGAACCCAGATTGTACAAATATAACTTGAAAACTGGCTAAGACAGAGTGTAAATCTCCACTTCAGCCCACCAAGATGACACCATACCTTCTGCCAAGTCTTAGAAACCCAAGCAGACCTAGGAGATGAATAGAAATATAAATTGAAGCTCCTTCATGCATAAGCTCTTTGCTTTATGTTCTTATTCCCACAGATGGATGAAATTTTTACTATTGGGGAAGAACATTCTTTCTTAGAAACATACTCATGTAACAAAGTTCAAGTCTCATTTCTCCTTCATTTACTCTTCAGGGTCTCTATTTAATATCCACTACCCTCTCTAAATGTGAACCTAGCAAATTTGTTCATTTGGGTAGGTTTGGTTCCAAGAACACCAGGGGGCTCTTTGGCCTCATATTTACCTTTAAGGTCAAATCTATGGAAAGCCTGTCACACAGCTTCTTCCTGAACATATTGCCTCATTTATTTCAAGGGTTCCATATTCCCTGGGAAGTTGTTCTTTCCAAAGTCAATTTTAAGGTTAAGCAAATATTAGTGCATCTAGCAGTATGTCCCATGTGCTTCCTTCTTTGATTTCTTTTACATGCAAAATCTTAAGACAGTGTCATGAGTTCCTTAGAGAAAAGTGAATCTGCACTTCTAACAAGCCAATTTTCCTTTTAGATATATTTGTCCACATGCCAAGGTGAAGGATCTTAAAGATGCTTTCTGAAAACTGTAATTGATGAGAGCATAATCCAAATATCTTGTTGTATCCCTAAAAAATATTAACATAATGACTGGGAGTGGGCACCTGGGTGGCTTAGTGGGTTTAGCCTCTGCCATCAGTTCAGGTCGTAATCTCAGGGTCCTGGGATCGAGGCCTGCATCGGGCCCTCTGCTCGGTGGGGAGCCTACTTCCTCCTCTTTCTCTGCCTGCCTCTCTGCCTACTTGTTATCTGTCTCTCTTTCAAATAAATAAATGGAATCTTTAAAAAAAAAATACTGGGAGCCCTAAATCTCTCATTTTTACACACACACACACACACACACACACACACACTTCATAATGATTGTGATTGTTCATGGAAACAGATTATAGAAAACTTTCTGTCCATCTTTAATTCCATCAGAACCTCTATGATACTTCCTTTTTTGACCTTGGGGTTGTCTGACCTTAACGTATATTCTCAGCAACTAGTCCAATTCTTTTCAGTTGACAGTGATAGGTAGATTAACTTATTTACAAAAAGGAGTTTTCTTTACTGCAGCTTGCTAATGCTTTATTTTAAAGGATTGCTGTAAGATTCTTGCATCTTGAAATTAAAGTATCTCAGAAAAATGAGTAACAGTCTGACAGCTTTGTCCATTTAATTATCTGAAATGAGTATTTAGTGACTCTAAACCACGAAGAATCCTGCTTACCACAGTGCATACTCCACTTCTTAAGGTCAACAGCTTTTACACTAGTAGATATCTATATCTATCACATTATATAGATATATAGACAGATATACATGTATGTGCATACAATACATAGATGCACATATGTGTATATAATTATATCCACATGCATGTATCTATGTATTATTAAAGAACTTATAACTTTATACTTAAAAAAGATTTATACCAGTAGCTTCACTCTACTTGCTAAATGGGATGCTGCCCAAAAAATGAATTATTTAATGAAGCCAATTAGATCTTCCCCAAAAATATGCTTATACTTTTAGATGAATTTATGCTAAATACTATCTTAAATATAAAAATATTCTTCATTATATATTTTACCTACACAAGACTGTGTTAAAGTCATTCTTTCAAAGATTTAAAATTATATCACCTAGATTCAGGTCCTCATACGTTAATTTATCAACTTTCCCTCAGCATTCCTGAGCCTCATTTACTAGTGATGCATTTTGAAATGTTGTCACTATTATCTCTTTTAGATTAAAACTTTGCCTGCCCTACATGTCTGCTGAAGGCCCCAAATTTGATACTACTTGGGAAAGAAATTAGTAAACTACAATGCTCAAAATGAACTTAAGTAATTTAATTAGTCATACACAGTATCTAGAGAACATATTTAACTTTAAAATTATGCATACTTCTATTTTTTCAATATTCCTTGAATCACTTTTCCCAGTAGCAATTTGTAAAGCATCAAAATAGTTGTAAAGCAGCACTTTTGTTCATATTTTTATAGCCAAAATGTTAGGCTATGCATATTTCACACAAAGAAACATAATTCTGTTCTTAATACCTTAAACAAATTGTACGTATTTTAGGGATCTTGAAGAGAAATGAAACAAAAATGATAGAAAGAGCTTATCAATCCATTGACTCAAGTAAATAATTTTTACTGAACTCTGTGGAAGAGACTGTTTCAGGGTCTTCATGAGCTTTTCCACTGAACAGGGTGTTATGTTGTTTGGATAAAGCCCCTCTTCTGACTATTTGTCCCATTTTTCCTGAAAGTCTCAGTTTCCATGAAACTCGCTTTCCCCAAAAGTCTGCCTCACAAGGGCAGAAGACATGCACGGGCAGTCTGGAAGGTGGAATTGTTTGTATAATGTATTAATAGAGTTGTTTGGGGTATAAAATCATGGTAGACTTTTGTTATGCTACATGAGATAATGTGAATAAAACTCCTCTGCTACTGGTATCAGTAAACTAGGGGTTAGCTTTCTTTGTATTTCACCCCAATATTCCTCAGGCCAGTCCAAGTGTTCACCATTTCCTCTTTCAGCAAGTCCTGCTACATCATGACTGAGCATAAAAATGAGAATTAAACTGGTTAATTTGTTTACCTTTCCTCAAGTTTTCTCCCAAGTCAATGATTCAATTTAGTTCCACAATATGCAATAAATCATGTCTGTTTGGTTTTATTTCTTTCTGTTGCATAACAACATTTTAAATGTTAAGATTCTTACATGAGTGTGATATTGAGACTTTATGAAACCTTCAGTGAGGAAATTCAAATTAATGATTCCTTCAGTAAGCACAAACTGACTCTATTTGGACGATTCATATGTACCAGAATGGTTTCTGGATAAAGAGGCTTCAGAGACTCACTTTTTATACTTTGGAAAATACCAAAAAACACTTGAGCTGAAATGATAGACACAGTTTTTGTTTGTTTTAATCATCAGCATCAACAACAAAATATTATTAACTCTCTAAACTATTTGGAATGTAATCCATTTCAGACTCAAGGTCAAGACCTATTATGATGAAAAAAGCTATTTATTGGTATTAGGTCATTTCATCTGGGGTGGTGATTAGTATGCTAACCCAGATCTGTCATTGCCTGAACAAATCTCAAAAACAGAGAGCATGAGGGCCTTGCTTATGAAGAATCGTTAACTTGTGTTCCGGTTATGGATTTATAGCCTCACAAAGTGTCTGCCCCTTAACAATTTTTTTTTAATTTTTTCCCCTTAACAATTTTTGATGAGATATACAGAATAAATGATTTCTCAGATTCCTTCCTTCCTCCTCAAATCAGTTGATTATTTTGGGGGGTTTTTATCCTTAGGAGAGTCTCTCAACTCTTCCTATTTTCTGTGCTGCTTGTTACACATGATGCTAACTTGCCATGCTGTATGCCATGTTTTCCAGACTAATAGCAGTGAATGACTAGTGCTCTGATTAGACTCACCTCTATGTCTCTGTCACTATGAACAGTGACCTTATCACTCAGAGTAAGCATGTGAGGAGACCGTCATTAATTTGCAAAGGTTTTTCCAAGGTTTCTGAGAGCGTCCTTCCCCCTTTCTTTTCCTGTGCTCACACTCCCATCTCTGTTTAGGATTCTTGCCCTATTAATACACATTTTCATGAAAAGATCTGGTTATCTCATCACACTGTGATTTATAAGCATTGGTGTGTTGTCATTCCCAGGTGCATTTGAATTTTAACCCCAGACTAGGAGCTTTAAATCAAAGGAATGACTCTGTAATTAATTTTAATAATTTATGGTCTCTGTGAGCAGGTGAGAGATGAATATAAGAAGTTCAGGGGTTTCTTTTTACCCCTGAAACTATATATTAATAAATGCTTACTTTGACTCTGTGATAATTACCATTTAGGTATCAAATCATTAACATTTTTTCTATGTCTATTATGAATATATGGAAATCTTTGCCTAGGATTTCCATAGGAGATGATCATGGGGATAAAGACTTTCATATACAGGTCAAGTCAGTGTGAAGGGAAGAGTTAGCGCCCAAATTTGAATATGTGCTTAATGCCTTAGACTTTTAAAGTTCACATACTTTACCTCAAAAAAACAAAACAAAACAAAACAAAACAAAAAAACCTAGATGCCTATGTCTTATTTGCCCATTTCCCCCAAAATAAGAAATAGAAATACATAAGGTTGAGGGTGAATATCTTGATATTCATTCCCAAGGAAGGCCCCTGCTGAATCTGTTTTCTGCTTGAATGACTAAGTAGAATAACAGGGAAGAGGATATTTTTAAATTGGATGTTAGGAGAGTTACAGAATCTAGGTAATAATTTGTTAGCCTCCAATGTGTCAGTTTCGGAGATACCTGAATAAAGAGATCAAGGGGGCTTCCCCACAAAGTGAAGACTATCATGACCCCATTTATAAATCTTCTGAGACTGATGGTACTTCTGTGGATTGGACATCACAGAGCTGTGAGAAGTAACAGTGTTGTCTGTGGCAAAAACAAACAAATAAAAAGAACAAGAAAAAAATGAAACAGGGCTTCACATCTTAGGAAGGGCCCTGAAGACCTGTTAGAAGCCCATTCTTGCCATTACCAAACTAGAAGTGGGATCTAATTTCTATAGAAGAAACTGAATTTTCTGATTAGGACAAGTCTAGTATTCTCAATATAGGGATATTGCCCAGTTCAGGGACTGTTGGATCAGCATCACCTTACTCCCAAATAAGCTTTGTTAAAATATGTCATCACCATTTACTGACTCTGTCTGTGACCCTGAGTTAGTAATGTTACAGCCTAGAAACTTAGCTTTCTCTACTACAAAATGGTGATAATTGTGATTTTACCCACCGTGTAGGATGGTTGTGAAAATTAAATGAGGTAATATTTGGAAACTTTCTGGCACAGTTTAAATGTGCAACATCATTATT
>PITA01023774.1:0-27500 GCA_004023965.1 Spilogale gracilis
GGGTGGCTCAGTTGGTTAAGCAACTGCCTTCGGCTCAGGTCATGATCCCGGAGACCTGGGATCGAGTCCCACGTTGGGCTCCCTGCTCGGCAGGAAGCCTGCTTCTCCCTCTCTCACTCCCCCTGCTTGTGTTCCCTCTCTCACTGTGTTTCTCGCTGTCAAATAAATAAAATCTTTAAAAAAAAAAAAAAAAAAAAAAGAAAGTGAATAGCAAGTGGAATCAAGAGCTGGATTTGTGCCAGCAGAGGTGACAGCAGCCACTCCCTCAGAGGACTCCGGTGACATTAGATGCCGAGTGCATCAAAAACCTTGTAATGCAGCCTAGAGGCTAGCTAGAGCTCAAAAATAGTGTGTGCTTAATGATTGGTATTTCTATAGAAGATGAAAGCACTTCGTTAATAATGTGCCATTATTGACTTTTTGAATGCCATTATTAATCATTTTAGAGATTATCTGTCTAGCCCTTCTTTAAGTGTTTGGAAAACATTCCAATAACTTTGTAATACTGAGGAATTTTCTTGTTAGAGTAACATTACTTGTTTTTACGATATCTAAAAGGTTAAGATTTTGAAAAGCATTTGCAGGTTTTTCAAAAGCATTTCCCGTGTTTCCTCCCTCCCTCCCTCCCTCCCTCCCTCCCTCCCTTCCTCTCTTCCTTCCTTCCTTTCAGATTTTGTTTATTTGAGAGAGAGAGAGAGAGAGAGAGAGAGAGAGAAAACATGAGGGGGAGGGGCAGAGGGAGAAGCAGACTCCCCACGGAGCAGGGAGCCCAGGACTATCTCAGTTCTATCCCAGCACCCGGTATCATGGCCGAAGTCAGACACTTAAGCAGCTGAGCCACCCAGGCATCCCCATTTCCAGTGTTCTGATTGGATTGCTAGACTCTCAAATATTTGAATCCTAACTACATGTCAGCAGAGGAACTCCTTTTGGAAAAAGGAAAAAATGCACCAGTGTCTTGTACATTATGGGATAATGGTCAACTAGGTGAGAGTTGGTTACTGGTTAGCAGGCAACTCGCATAGATATTAATACTACGGCATCTCCAAATCGAAGGCACTATAGAGAGTGTCCAAGATATAGATTTCTCAGTTCCCGATGGGGGATCGGCTCCACTGGCTGGCGTTGGAGAAGTCCAGTTGGACAAATGACTATTTTGTCCTCACTTGCTGAATTAATAAGTTAAAACACAAATGTAATGTGTTTCCTTTTTGCCAGGCAATATTCCTTTTATCTCCATGCTGGAGAACTCTGCTGTCTTCCTATTGAAAATTTCTCCCTCCCGAGGCTGAGGAATTTTGTTGTATACGGCGAGAACTAAATATTATTTTGGGCTTCAGAGAGGCTAGACAACTAAACTTTATCCAGTTTAGCCGCTTGTGCTCTTCCTATCCTCCTTTCCAGCTCTACCCTGGAATTCAAAAGAAAAAAAAAAATCTTGATATGAAAGGAAAATCTGTTTTGGGATTTCTTCCATGTTTGTCAAATTTTATCAGGCTCTGGGAATTTGCTGAGGTTCTTCACGTGTTTCATGGCATAGGAGCAGATAGGGATTTTTTTTAAATCAATTTCTAATTCATAGGACTGGAATGCGGTTGGAGCGATTATCACATCTCTAGTGCCTGCTTATTTCACCTTCTGTGTCCATTCTCCAGGTAGGACTGTGTGAGATTCAGCGTTCTTTTTATTTTTATTTTTTTGAATATTTTTTCTTTATTTGACAGAGAGAATCACAGCTAGAAAGGGAACACAAGCAGGGGGAGTGAGAGAGGGAGAAGCAAGCTTTCCGTCGAGCAGGGATCCCAATGCGGGGCTCGATCCCAGAACTCCAGGAACATGACCTGAGCCGAAGACAGACGCTTAATGATTGAGCCACCCAGGTGCCCCAAGATTCAGTGGTTTTATCAATGTACAAGATCAGGGGCCAGTCCTGTTGAGTTTTCAAAACTCCTGAATAATGATCCTGATACCAACAACCGTGTATGGAGTTACTGCTGTTGGACTGGGCTCCACACTACTTCTATTTCCTTAATCTTCAGAATAAGCTTCAAAATTGGTGCTGTTATTGCCAACGATAGATGTAGAAACTAGAGCTTAAGGAGGAAAAGCCATTTGCCAAAAATCACACAGCTAATAGATCACATCTGTCTAGCTTTAAATCCCATGGTCTTTTTTCCACAGCCTCTTGGCTCCCCATGGAGCACTTTAGGTATTGAGCTTATGACTATTTATATTTCTTCCTTCATGCATTCTTGTTTCTGCCCCTGTCCTTCCACTCTCCCTTTCATGGACTTATGTTCTCTATCTACTAGGTTCAAAGCGCTGTGTGAGTCATTCTGGTAAATAAAAATATAAATATGACACAGGTGCTTCTCTCAAGAATTTTTAAATAGAGTCTGAAGATCACACACACACACACACACACACACACACACACACACACACACACACACAGAGGTTCTGCCCGTAATCTGACCACTGCAAGAAGAGCATGTCAGGCAAAGATTGCTGGCATTCAGATGAGGAAAACAGGTATGACTTTTATCTGAAGGATGTAAGTCCTCAACGTTGAGAGAGGAATTTTACCTGACTGCATTCTTGGGCCTCCTTGAAAAAAACACACTATGGATAAAACCCGCAGGGAACATTAGGAGACTCACTCTCAACTGTTTCCCCTTTTTGCACAAGCTCCCACCCTCACAAGGTTGCTCAGATGGCCTCAGATCTTGGTGTGACTTTATCTGAGATGACGTAGGCTAGAGTTCTGCTGAACACCGAGGCTCTGAGAAATAGTGATACAATGTCTGTTAGTCCAATTAGAATGGAAAATAGATATCGGCAGCTATTACTGCCTAGTGAACAACCACAGAAGGTCAGTGCCATACGTTAAAGACCATCCCCGCCAGGTCAGCTGGGGGTCTGCGGTGCCAGCCCTCCGGTGGGAAGACGGCGCGCACGCTGGGGTGCAGCTTTCCCTCCGTCTTCTCTGAGGCTGAGTGTGGGGCTGGGCCACATGCACCTGGGGGGGCTGAGGAGGCGGATCTACCCCGGGGCGCCCTCTCGCTGACCAGGGCCTTGGCACAGATACATTTAGAGGCCCTGGTTCAGTCATACTGGCCAAAGCCACTCACGCGACTGAGCCCAGATCAAGGACAGGAGGAGGGGAGATGGGAGCGAACAGCTTTGATGAAAAACCTCATCTATCCTGTATACGAAAGAGGAGAGGAAAGGTGATAAAATCAGAAGATAGGTGATCTAGAAAGGAGAAAAGCCTAAACACGCCTGAAGATGATTGTAAGATGTCAGATTCTATGTAAGAGGTAATAGGGAGATATTTGAACAGATTATGTAGCACACTCCAGAAGCGTGCACACACTGGGTTCTAGGGAGAGATGGGAGGTCAGGGAGCAATTGCAATGCTATTATAATGATGGAGCTTAAAATGGGGAGATGGCAATTGAGAGGTGAGGGAGTGGAAGATGGGAAGGCTATTTCTGAGTCAGAATTAGTTACTCTTAGCACCCTGCTGGGTGTAAGGGAGGGCGGGGGAGCTCCACTGAAGCCTTCGGAAGACACAGGAGGGTGATCAGAGTTGTAGGTGGGCGGGGAAGCCCTGACCCCTGGATACCATGGGGGAGGGCAGTGATTGGACAGAACTGGGGAACGCAGGTGGGGGCAGGCTAAGGGGACAGGGATTGATGACCCAATGACCACTGCTGAGTCAGAGCCATCCTGAGACACCCAGTGTTGTGATGACAGGTGGCATAGGACAGAGGTCTGGGGCACAGGATGGAGAAGAGGCAGAAATGAGATTGCAGTGGTGCGTCTGCAGGAAATGCTGATGCTTGAAGGACTCCACTCTTCAGTGCTTGGTGGTGTCAATGGTGGGACCCTGGAGTAGGATGGGGGCCGGTTGGGACTGTCATTGGCATCGCTGGGTAAGCGTGGCATTGTTTGAACATTGCTATGATGAGAGTGTGACTACAGGTAGCTTGTAGATATTGAAATTTGGGGATTTAATGAGAGAACGAGGCCCTGGCTCTGAGGGAGGAAGGCCAACTTCAGATGAGTGATCTTCCATCCAGTAGATGTTCTGAGACTGGGCTTTGATCTCTGGTCGTCTAGTTTTGGCCCTAGCAAATTATCTGACTTTGAACTTTAATTCCAGTCGGTTTTACAGTCTTCTGTTCAGACATATCAGTATTGGTGCAGAGCATTGCCGCAAACATTCGCTGGTTTTAATTGTGATGTTGGACGGGATAGCCTGGGTGTGCTACTCGCTTTCTTCCCCATCGCCACGGGGCTGTGTTTGTTGGTGACCCAGGGGTGCGTGTGGAGCCTGCCACCAACACAGTCATTTTAAATTGTAGAGAAAAATGCTCTGTAATTGGCAATAACGCACTCTCTGTGTTTTTCAAAGTGGAGATGGACGCTGGTATTTATATTTGATAATTGAGAGGACATGTCACCTCTGAAGTGAATCTGTTTTAAAAGAATATTCTTTTCCCCACGCTTATGGATGCCATGTGGCGCATTCCTGCCTAACTCGATCTCATGTTGCTTTGACTATTACTGTAGTTTTCTGTCGCCGTGGTCCATTTCCACCCTCATTCCGGTTTGTGGCCCCAGCGCCACGGTGCCTGTGTAGCACAGGGTGGGCCGTCCAACTCTGGAGGTCAGATGTGCTCTTTCCTCCAGTTCGGTGACTGTGCGGCCTTGGGCCTAAACAGATTTGAGGCTCTTTGGCGTACTCTGGGCTTGAGGACAAGTCAAACCTTACTTGGCCTTTTAACACTCGAACTCTCTCGTCTGCTTCTGCCTTGCTCCCACCCAGAGCTGTGACCTGGATCAGCAGAGCATCGTTCACGTCGTGCTGAGACCCTGGAGCACAGGCCAAGAAGGGGAGGCCATTGGACGGGACGGCCAACGAAAGGCTGCGGTGGGCTCGGAGAGAGAGCCTGAGAGCTTGACCCGCGTGGACCTCAGCAGCTCCGTCCTCCCGGCCCATTCAGTGGGTCTGGCCGTGATCCTGAACAGCGACCATGCCAGGACCCTGCCCGTCGGAAGGCCAGGTAATTGTGCAGACCCTGTCTGTGCCAGGAGAGCACTGTGTGCAGCAGGCCTCGTCGGGGAAGGGCCTCGTCTGTACATAGTCAGTTCACCGCAAGTTCTAGATGCCTAGAAGCAGGCATCATGAGAAGGATGGCACCTGACTATGTAATTTGAGTGAATGCATTTAATAAGTGCATGGAGCAGGGCTTTCAGAATAAGAATGAAGGGAAGGAATGCAGCAAGTGTCAGGGCAGGGTAAGAGTGTCTTATTTTATTTAGTTGTTATTCTGAGGAAGTGGGAGTGCTGGGGATGTGATGCATGGCGCTGGGGTCAAAATAGACTATTAAGGTGCATGTATGTCTCTCTCAACTCTTGCCTTTCTTTTCTATTTCTTATTTTCTTAAAATGCATGTGGCTTATTATGTTTCTGATGATTTAGGGAAATTTTGAAAATGCAGAAAGAGAACTTCAGAGGCAATTTGAGTCCTTTGTGCGAAGGCAGCCCTTTGTAAGGGTCAGCAACACTCTTGGCGTGAAAGGTTCTTCCTTCTCTCCATGTTACGGCGCATTTCAAAACTTATTTTATTTAGCAAGGATGGTGATTCCTTTGTTATTTTGCCAATATTAATGTGTCTCCTTTAGTCTTTTATTTTCCAGTCTAAATAGTCAAAGATATAACAGGATTCTTTTTTTGACTGCATGTAACAGAAAACACAAAATAATAACAGTGACTTTATAGGGTATAAATATATTTCTCTCCTAACTACACTAAGCGAGGATATAGGCAGTTCTGGGCTGTTACGGCTTGCAGGGTGTCCGAGATTTGGGAACCAGCAAGATGGTGATCAAAAATAATATGAAGTATCCCTTGCTTATTTCACTAAGTAAAATTTCATAGAGTTTAAAAAAATCCTAGATAAGATTATAGAATGAAACAATTTCCAAGGACAAATGGAAATGTAGAAACAACACAGTTGTTTTTAGATAAGAATGGATAAACTTGGAATTTAAGTGCATGAGCTGATATTCTGGTCTTGAAGTTGTGGAGAGGAGGGAGTTTGTCCTTTACATGCACTGAGCACTTAGGAAACTGAGAAAAAAAATATATATGTGAAAAATAGGAAAAAAATGCAATATGTGGGGAAAAATGAGATCCATCCAAACAGTACCTATGTGATCCAGAATGGGAAGTTAAGATAAATATGAGACTGAGATTTATGGTGCATCTGATATTTGAAGCAGAGCATACATAAAAGCATCCCTGGAGAGCATTCAGGAAGCATGGCATCCACACCTCCAGAGGGAACCATGGCCCAGTGAAGAGGCACACATTGTCAAACATTACAGTTCAACCAAAGGGATATTCCGTCATGAGTAGAAGTAAGCATATACCATAAACTGGAAGATTCGGTTCTCCTGAGACTTGAAAAAATAAAATAACAGTTTAAACCAGAAGACAAAACAAGTACATTTTATGTTCATTAAAGCACAGAAAAAATGGGAACCTAAAACAGAAAACAAGTATAATAGTAAAAGAGCTATTAAATAGAACATAGTTTTAACTATTAGAGTAAAAAAAAAAAAAAAAAAGTGCTCAGTGGATAGATTAAAACAGTAAGTTTGGCAATGCCAAAGAGAGAATCTGTAAACTGGAAGATAAATAATGGGGAAACTGCCCCAAACGTAGTACAGGTTACAATGTAAAACAACGCTTTTAATAGACTAAGAGTTTGGAAGAGATGGCCAAACGTGGTTCTGATAGGAGTTTCATTATAGGAGGGTACAGAATGGAAGAGAGAGATCCGTTTTCTAAGAGAATACTGAGAATTTTCCAGGATAGATGTCTTCTGATTCAAGAGTGCATGGTCCCAAGCAAGATAAAGCAAAGCAAAACAAAACAACACACAATTGGTTTTAATCAAGATAAATAAAAATATATTCACTTTATAAGGAAAGTGAAAGACCAAGGAGAAGGAGAAGATCTTCAAATCAAATGAAGAAAAGAGATCTCTTATGATGGAACAGTTATTCGAATGGATCCTGGCAGGAATAATAGAAGAAAAATAGTACTGGAATAATGTCGAATGACTGAGGGATACACCTATTAACTTTAGGATTCTATACCCAACATACCTACAAAAATAGTGCTCAAGAGTGAGAGGAAATTAAGGCACTTTCTGATTAACACTAAGAGTATTTTTACTCAGTCTGGAGGAACTGATGAAGTTCTCACAACAGGGAGGAGTGGGTTTAAGCTCAGGGTAACAAAATGGAATGTGAGAAATGATGCTTAGTAAATATAGGTCAGTCTAAATATGGATCATTGGTGTAAAAAATAGTATCAATTAGTTTGATGGGTACAAAAATAGGAGGGACTGAAGTAGTAGATAAAATGACATTTAGGAGAAAACAATGATCAGTTAAATTGGACATATGTTCAAGGTGTCATAACTGATCAGAGAAATTAGTATTACAACAATCCTGTATGACTGCAGCCTCTCTGATGGGCCAATATTTGACAGTCTGACAATACCAAGCATTGGGCGGGATCTGGGGCAAAAAGCACTTTCATACGTGATGGTGGGAATGTCTATTGATTCAGCCACAAGAAAAAGCTTTATAATTAATTCACAGCTTCATAATAATTAATGAAATTCCAGATATGTGTTATTCTGGAACTCAGAGTACATGAGGAGACATCTACATAGATGACCAATAAGGACCATTGGAATTTGTGAAAAGATAGAAATGATATTGCTCTCTTTAAATAGTAGAATGGATAAAGAATCAGTGTTTTATTCTTATTATGGGTCATAAATTGCAAAGGAATGTTCAGTAAGATATAGTTTATGCAAAATTTCAAAACATAAAGTTCAAAATAATTATATTTATTATTTATGGTAGGATAGCCATATAATATATTTTGTATAAAGAGGATATATTTGAGAGTTAAAATTTACATTAAATATAACTAAGTTATATATTTATATACCATTGAAATATTTAATATGGGTCAACAAATTGGAATCATCATTTTTTGTAATGACTTAAACTAGTTCTTCAAAAGGATTTAAATTTTTTTAAAAGGTAAAAAAATCATGTTCTTCAGAGCAAAATCAAGCGTTTATGTTTATCATCTGGACATGAATAATATCAGCAGAATAATTGTCCTTTGTACTTAGTCACACATTTTAATCAGTTTCTTGATGTATCTGACTCTGCTCTCTTTGTCAGTGGTATTTACCTGGAGACTAAAGACAAATCTTATTGTTTTGTTTTATTATAAAATTGCCTTTATTCATCTTCAGTTTTATTTTATGAGGAATTATTTTGGAATTATTGTCACCTTTGTGACAATAATTGATTGCCTGTCTAGACCATAATACTTTTAGTTAAGAAAATATTCGTTCACTGTAGGGATTGAGAGAGATAGTAGTAGGCTCTCAGAAAATTCTGCTAATTGTTTAATATTCATTTCATATTTTTAGTTGAAATGTATATAACAGATTAAATACACTCTTATAAATGACAACACCACTTCAGGTGGTGCCTTCAGGGTAATATAGACCCCATGAGGAGACTAGTTCTCACTTAGATCTCAGTTTGTTACATCTGACCTCTCTCTGATCATCCCTTCTCATTAAACCCACTGACTGTTTGCTGTGTGCACCTTGCAGGGCCAGGGATTGTCCATGGGGCACCCCAGGTGGCTGGCAGGGCGGCGTCCGGATGTGCTTCTGACATTCCCCGCCCCCCAGGCCAAGACTGTGCTCTCCTGGGATCCTGCTTGCTGTGTGACAGGGATGCTAATTATGTAGAATCTGGAAAGGATGGGGAAAGGACAAATGAGTTATCCTAGGTCAACTTGAAGACTTAACTCTATCTTAGACTTAAACTTGAACTACAGAGAGTCATCCCTTCATCTTCAGATCTGGAAAGAATCATCTCCTCTTTAATCATCTCCTTGTATCTTCCACTACTTTCAGTTATGTGTTTCAGCTCCCCTGCATATACTTCTTCTCATTGAGGACCGGTTATCTTTCCAGTTTATTAAAGCTCTCCCCTCCAAAATCTCCTATTACAGTAATGATAAATGTTTACTAAATTACTTAAAATTATAAATTTGGTAGGCCATTCATCATAATTTCTGTGTACTTAACTCTTAGAACAAGTGCTTTATTTAGAATTATTCAACTTCACCCATTAAAATATCTTGGCAATTTCAGTATTTGAATGAATGGAGTGGCTTGTTTGGGATTATCTGGAATGACTATGGGCAATGGGCCTATATGATTATTTTTCTTTACTAAAAATGACAGTTTAGAATTTCTAGAACAGTGATTCACTCCAGTGTGCAGAAGAACCCTCCGTGGAGGCTCATTCCGTGCTTATTAATTCAGCTGGCTGGGGATAGAGGCCCAGAAATGGTGGTGCTGACCGCCCTCTGAGAAACTATGCCCTATAGCAGGGATGTGCCAACCTTACAATAGTGGGTCCTGCCAGGTGTCCTCAACTACGTGGGAGGAAGGAGGCAGGGCAGGGCAAGAGAGAGGAGGGCAAACAAGTCAACCCCATGGCAGCCAGAGCTGCCCATCCATACGACCCATTTACAGTGTGTTTCAGTTTGGGAAAAGAAAATCCCTGGTTAAAAATGTTTGAAAAAGGGCGCCTGGGTGGCTCAGTGGGTTAAAGCCTCTGCCTTCAGCTCAGGTCATGATCTCGGGGTCCTGGGATCGAGGCCCGTGTCGGGCTCTCTGCTCAGCAGGGAGCCTCCTTCCTCCTCTTTCTCTGCCTGCCTCTCTGTCTACTTGTGATCTCTCTCTCTGTGTCATATAAATAAAGAAATAAAATCTTTAAAAAAATGTTTGAAAAGCTCTGCCTCAAAGAAAGAAATTGAAAAGAGTTAAACCTAGTTTTATCACGTTTTCTAGGGTGTTCAAATTAGACAAGGAGGAATTTAGGTGCTGAACTTGGGGGTGGGGGGCTCTAAACAGCCAGTAGCGAGGCAGTCGCCACACAAATAGCTGAAATAAATCAGAGCTTCTGAAATGCTAGAAGGTGTTTTGGGGGTATTTACAGATGGCAAGAGATAACTGAATAACATGAGAAGCAGTGTCATGGTCTACGTTAATAACCTATTCTATGATTTTTACCTAGAGTCTAAGACATGTTATATATATCCTTATATATTTGTAAGTTGAATTCAGAGAACTCAAGTGAGTCATTTAAGTATCCCTTAGAGCAGAGATTCTCAAGGTGTAATGTGCGACAGAGTGGTGTGAAGGCTGGGCCTGGGGGCAAAGGCTGAGAATGTGCATTTCTTTGCACTCTCAGGTCATGCTGAAAATGTGGTTCCAGTAGATGTTCTTGAGTAGCACTATCCTAAATAATAAGAAAAAAATATTGTGAATGTATAAATGCATTATTTTATAAATAATGAGTAAGCTACTCCTGAGCTCCAAGGAACCCATGCATGAACCAAGTTATCACATTATGTCTTTGTTTCCTTAATGAAGTATCATCCATGGCCTCCTGACAGTCAGACTATATGAAGTTATTGGGGCTAGGAAAAAAAGGAATATCCTCTAATACTTGTCATACAGTTAATTAACTACCTAAACGAAAAGTCAGTGAATCCCCACTCTGGGCCAGGCATAATCCTAGGTGCTGAGATATAACAGAAAATAAAACCAGAAAAAGTGCCTACCTGAATGGATCTCATTCTACTTGGGGAGCAGCTAAGAAGCAAAAAAACATATAACTAGTAAGTATATGTCCTCTGGTGAAAAATTAAGCAAGGTAAAGGGAATAGAGGGCGTTGGAAGGGGTGCTCTTTTGTTTAAGGTGCTAAGAAGGCCTTTCCGATGAAGTGACATTTCAGGAGAGCATCCACTGAGGGATTTTGGGCAGAGGGAGAGCCAGGTATGAATCCAAACCAGAACGTGTTTGGAATGCAAGGAGGCCAGCATGACTGGGCAGAGAGGGAGTGTGAAACAGTAGGAGGCAGGGAAGTCATAACGGGGTCAAGATGGGAGCACTGGGTGCTACATGCAACTGATGAATCACTGGACACTGCATCTGAAACAATGATGTACTATATGTTGGCTACTTAAATTTAAGTAAATTTTTAAAAAAAGTTGGAGGTAAGTTGCATAGGGTGTTGTAGACCTTAAGTGTTAACGTGGTGAGAAGGGAGCCACTGAAATACTTTGAGCAATGCAGTAGAGTGACTTGACTTAAGGAATTGGCTAAGCCAGCTACTTTTGAATTGGCTGCTTATGAATCATAAATACTCACTCCAACGCCTATAACATCAAGAACTAGCCATACCAATAATGGTCAGCATTGCCGAGTGCTGCTGTGAAGCTGGCATGGCACTAAGCACTGCTTCCATGAATGTCTTGTTTAGTTCTTTAAAAGCCCCATCAGGTAAACAATATTATTATCCTCATTAGAGATAGGAAATAGCATCAGACTATTTGAGGAACTGATCCAGACAAGGTAAGGTTTTACCAAAGATTGTCTTTTTTTCTATTGATACAATTTAAAATCTTTATTGAACTTTATTTCTTAACATTGTATTTTATTTTTATTTTTTTAATTAAGTTAGTAACCATACGGTGCATCATTAGTTTTTGATGTAATGTTCCATGATTCATCGTTTGCATATAACACCCAGTGCTCCATGCAGTATGTGCCCTCCTTAATACCTATCACCAGGCTAATCTAGCCCCTGACCCCTCTCCCTTATGTAACCCTCAGTTTGTTTCCCAGAGTCCAGAGTGTCTCATGGTCATCTTCCACTCTGATCCACCCCTCCTTCATGTTTCCCTTCCTTCTCCTAATGTCCTCCATGCTATTCCTTATGTTCCACAAATGAGGGAAACCATATGATAATTGTCTTTCTCTGCTTGACTTATTTCACTTAGCATAGTCTCCTCCAGTTCTACCCATGTTGATACAAATGTTGAGTATTCATCCTTTCTGATGACTGAGTAATATTCCATTTTATGTATGGACCACATCTTTTTTAGCCATTTGCCTGTTGAAGGTCATCTTAACTCCTTCCACAGATTGGCTGTTGTGGATATTGTTGCTATGAACATTGGGGTGCATATGGCACTTTTTTTCACTACATTTGTATCTTTGGGGTAAATAGCCAGTAGTCCAATTGCAGGGTCATAGGGTAGCTCTATGTTTATTTGAGGAACCTCCACACTGTTTTCCAAAGTGGCTGCTCCAACTTGCATTCCCACCAGCAGTCTAAGAGGGTTTCCCTTTCTCCACAGCCTCTCCAACACTTGTTATTTCCTGTCCTATTAATTTTGGCCATTCTGACTGGTGTAAGGTGGTATCTCAGTGTGGTTTTGATTTGAATTTCCCTGATGGTTACTGGCGTTGAACATTTTTTTAAATGTGTCTGTTAGCCATTTGTATGTCTTCTTTGGAGAAGTGTTTGTTCATGTCTTCTGTCCATTTTTTTTACTTGATTATTTATTTTTTGGATATTGAGTTTGAGAAGTTCTTTATAGATCTTGGATACCAGCCTTTTATCTGTAGTGTCATTTGCAAATATCGTCGCCCATTCCATGAGTTGCCTCTTTGTTATGTTGACCGTTTCCTTTGCTGTGCAGAAGCTTTTTATCTTGATGAAGTTCCAAAAGTTCATTTTTGCTTTTGTTTCCCTTACAAGGATTGTCTAACTCCAAAACTTGTGTTTCAAATATCCAGTAGCCTGTACTCCTCAGAATATAGACATCAGGAGGAAAGAATGAGTTTCCACATTTCCTGAAAGTATTTTTGTTATAAACAGTAGACACAGTCTGACAGTAGGTCATTTTGAAGAATGATATTGTTAATTTTAATCAAGACTAAAACTCTATTTTTTGTAAAACTCAATTTTTATACCACATGGTATACTATTTTTTCTTTTTAAAAATAAATATTTTGTTAATTTTAGCCAGTTCTTTCAAGTCTTTTTGCCTCGGCCTACTAAGAAAGCATTTTATTCACAATGAAGAACATTTTACTATAAAATAAACATAAACCTTCTTACTAAATGAAAGAGACTACTTTTGATGAAACATTACATGCTGGAATGAATTATTAAAATATAACTCAAAGAGATTTTATAAAAAAATTAAAAGGTAGAAAATATGAAAATAAAAAGACAATATAAAAATAAGTGCTGTCCACCACTTCTTTTCCACATTGTACTAGAAGTTCTGTTTAATGCAATAAGACAACAAAAGGAAATAAGGGTATACCACTTGGGAAGAAAACATAAAACTGTCCTTTTTTACAGATGACATGATTGTCTATGTTGAAAATCTGAAAGAATCAAAAAAAAAAAAAGCAAGGAAACAAACACTTCCTGGAACTAATATTAAGGTTGCAAGATACAAAATTAATATACAAAAGTTAATTGGGGCACCTGGGTAGCTCAGCTGGTTAAGTGTCCGACTCTTGATTTCTGATTGGGTCATGATCTCAGGGTCCTGGGATTGAGCCCTGTGTCAGGCTGCATGCTCAGTGGGGAGTCTGCTTAATGGTTCTCTCTCTCCCTTCCCCTCTGTTCTCTCTGCCCTTCCCCTTGCTCATGTGCTCTCTCTTTCTCTCTAAAGTCATATATATATAATCTCTCTAAAGTTACATATATATATAATTTATATGTATATAAATTCTCTCTAAAGTTATATATATGTATATATAAATTGCTTTTCTGTAAACCAGAAATGAGCAAATGGTACTTGAAATTATAAACACAATAGCATTTACATTAGCACCCCTCAAAATGAAATACTTAGATATAAACCTAACAAAATATGTACAGGGTCTGTAATAAGAAAAATCACACAACTCTTTCAAAAGAGATCAAGAATTGAAAAATGGAGAGACATTTCATGGTCATGAAGATGCCTATTCAGTATTGTCAAGATGGCAGCTTCCCAACTTGATCTACACAATTCCAGTCAAAATCCCAGCAAGTTATTTTGCAGATATTCATAAACTGAATCTAAAGTTTATATGGAGAGGCCACAATAGCCAACACAATATTGAAGGAAAAGAACAAAGAGGATTAATGCTAGCTAATATTATGTCATAGTATAAAGCTAGAGTCATCAAGACAGTGTAGTATGGGTGGGAGAAGAGATAGATAGATCAATGGAAGAAAATAGAGATCTTAGACATAGATCCATATAAATATGGTCAGCAGAGCTTTGAAAAATGAGAAAAGGCAAATGGTAGAAAACAGATAATCTTTTGAAACAAATATGGTGCTGGAATAAATGGACATCCATGTCAAAAAAATACCTGGACACTTTTCTTTCAGATCTTATACTTTTCACAAAAATTAACTTAAACTGGATCATAGACCTATGTATAAAACAGAAAACTATAAAATTCCTAGAATATAGCATGGGAGAAAACCTAGATGACCTTGATTAATAGTGACAACTGTTTAGATACAGCACCAAAGGCATGATCTTTGAAATAAATATATCATAGTCTGAACTTCATTAAAATGAAGAATTTTCCTCTGTGAAAGATAATGTCAAGAGAATAAGAAGGCAAGCCACAGATGGGGAGAAAATATTTGCACAAGTCACAATTAATAAAGGACTATTCTCCAAAATATACAAATAATTCTTAAAACCCAACAATAAAATGAACGAACCCATTAAAAATTAGGCAGAAGACATGAACAGACACCTCACCGAAGAATTTACACAGATGGGAAATAAGCATGTGAGAAGATGTTTGTATTATATGTCATTAGGAAATTACGGATTGAGACAATGAGATAGAATTATACACTTTATTAGAATCGCCCAAAGCCCAAACTCTGACAATACCAAATGTTGATGCTGTTGTAGAACAACACCACTGTCATTCATCGCTGGTGGAAATGAAATTCTATAGCCACTTTTGAAGGCAGTTTCTTACAAAATTAGACACACTCTTACCATACAACACGGCAAGTACACTCCTTGGTGTTTACTCAACTGAGTCAAAAATGTATGTCTGCACAGTGAACCACACACTGATGTTATTGCAGCTTTATTAATAATCGCTAAGCAACGGAAGCAACTATGATCCTTCCATAGGTGAACAGATAAATTGTGGTCCATCCAGACAATAAACTGCTGTTCAGTGCTAAAAACAAATGAGCTATCCAGCCATGAAAAGACATGGGGAAATTTAAGTGCATAATCCTAAGTGAAGGAAGGCAATCGGAGAGGCCTACATCCTGTATGATTCCATTTATGTGACATTCTGGAAAAAAGGAAACTGTGGCTACAGTGAAGATCAGTGGTTGCCAGGGATTACGGAGATAGAAGGATGAATTGTTAGAACACAGGATTTGGGGGGGGGGCAGAGTAGCTATTCTGTTAATACTGTCATGATGGATGCATGTCCTTATACATTTGCCCAAACCTGTAGAATATCCAGCACCAACAGTGAACCCTAATATGAACTACAGACTCAGAGTCAGTATAGGGCCACTGTTCCATCGAATGAACTCCTCTGTGTGGAGTGTTCCTAACAGAGCAAGCTGTGTGTTGGCGAAGGGGAGTGGTCTATGGGAACTTCGTACTCTTTGCTCAGTTTTGTTTTCAACCTAAAAATACTCAAAGACATAAAATCTATTAAAAATATGAGATCATTGTCAAGGCCTGAGCCTGAATCCACCCTGTAGATATTCTAGGATTATTAGAGTGTATGTTTTTGTTGTTGTTGTTTTAGACATGTTCTTATCAGCATTTCTTTCTTTCTTTCTTTCTTTCTTTCTTTCTTTCTTTCTTTCTTTCTTTCTTTCTTTCTTTCTTCCTTTCTTTTTTTTTTTTTTTGCCAGTGGCTCAATGTAGTACAAGATGAAAATTAGTTATGGGCTTGGAAATTAGTTAACACCTGCTAAATACAAATCAGTCAGGGAGGCTTACTAATGAAATAGAGTGATAAACTTTGGACTTAATTCTCATTTTATCCAGAATCAAATGTCAAGTACTTGAAAATGTGCATTACACATGCTAATGGCTTGGAGCCAGAGGGTGTGAATTTCTTGGTGTGTTAGACGGCTTTCGGAGCATCCTTTGTATAGACCTTCCCAGAAACAACAAAATTATGGCAGTCACACTAGGGCACCTTCAAGTTGCTATCCCAGGAAATTATTTAAAATAAAGTGATTTTGCCAAGAACTTATTTTGTTTTTTTTCCTCCAGCATGGACATTTTGCTTTAATATGCTCTTTCAATATTATTAGTGAAAATGATATTTTGCCAGCGTGATGTATCTTGGGGTGCATTTTTTGAGATGAGGGGATATAGTCCTGTATTTCTTTCTGAGAAGTCTGACCACTATTTTGAAAGCAGGACAAGTTGCTCCTTGCCGTTGATTGTGCTCTCCGTATACTGCCCTGTGAGTACTTGTTCTGTCTTGTCTTCACTTTCACTTTGAAGGTGAAGTCTCGTATACGCTGTACCCTCATGGCCTGGAACATGGCTGGCGGTGGATATATTGTCATAGGGCCGGCAAGTTTTGCTCAACATACAAAATGTAGCCCTTACAACTCTTTAACTCGTTGAACACATATGGTGGGTAAAACGTGAATACTTGCATGTGGAGAGCGGGGCACAATGTGCAATGGGATATGCAGAGTATAGGCAACATTCTAACCCCAAGGAAGCCACAACCTGGTAAAGGGGCGGTTACAGGTAACTAAGCAGTCCATACAGAGCTGTATAAGCCATCTGATAATTAATTCCTACACATCTCATCAGTCTACCTTCTCAGTACTAGTTTTTTATTGTTCTGTTGCGGTAAAAAACACACAACGGGAGCCATCTGAATTATTTCTAAGTGTATGATTCCGTAGAGTTAAGGATATTCACATTGTCGTGTGGCCGATCCCAGAACTTTTCCACATTGCAAAACCCAAACTCTACGTGTCCTTGAAACCACTCTCCATTCCTTCCTGCCTGCAGCCCCTGGCAAGGAGTATTCTACTTTCCATTTCTCATGAATTTGACCATCCAGATACCGCGTATGAGGGAAACCATACTGTGGTTATCTTTTTGTGACTGGCTTGTTTCACTTAGCATAATGTCTTCAGGGCCCATCCACCTTGTAGCGTTGGCCAGAACGTCAGAGAATTCCTTATGTATAAGAAACTGGCAACAGGTGATACAAAGGCTAATGAGAAGACCCAGATCCTCACATGGCTCATGGTTTAGAAGATGTACAGATACATTTGTGATAGAGTGAGTTGTGAAAAAGTGGTAAAGCAAGACAGTACAGGGCTTCAGAGGATGAAGAGGCTAAGATGGGCATCCTCGGTGGGCTTTGAGGGACACGAACCTTGTCTGGGGTTGGCAGGGGCTGAGGGTTTGGAGGAGGTGGTGAGGGGTTGGTTACACTCAGAGGTGCCTGAATTTGAAGGTGATGATCGTGGCTGGATTCTAGAACAGGTTCAGAGGATTGAAGATGTCAGAAAGGTTGGTTGAGTGGGAGAGGGTTCGGTTCCTGTGCTTGAGTTCCGGACGCCAAAACGTTCAGGGACCAAAATGGCCACCATAACTTTTTGTCACCTCTCTCCTATCTTGTGTTGCTTAAGAAACTCTTCCCACATCTCGCATTTTCTTCCTTAAATATTTGGCAAAAGAGGAGACTGACGTAGGCAGGTAGAGCTGGCAGGAATGCCAGTGTGTCCTCTGTGTGACAGAGAACACGGGGGAAACCCCAGAAGCTGCGTGAGTGAGCAGGGCTGTTCCCTTCATCCATGTCTTGCTGGCTTCGTGGAGAGTGGGCTCCCTGCTGGAAATGGGAAGACAAACCAAGCCTCGCCTTTTCACCCCATGCTTTGGTCCAGCCTTTGTGGCACACAGGACTCTGTGAGAACTGTTTTGTGGTTTGTGGTCAGATGCCATCAAACATAAGCAGTTAAAAATGAAGTGTAGGGGTAGTGGCAGGAAGGGACAATGGGACTTGCCAGGGGCCTCAGATGTTTTCATTCTTCTGAAGTCACCTCTGCAGAGTAGTGATACTGGGATTAAAAGGGGGAAGGGAGAAGCCACACCTGGACCACATGGGGCTGATGGGCCTCTGTGCTCGCGAGTCCCCGACTGTGGGCAGCACACAGGCATCTGCCTCTTGGCCCACAAAGTAAAACATTTTCCATTTTTTACTCTTTGAGTTCTGAGGTCTTTCAGAGGACACTGGACATGTGCCAAGATGGGAAGATTTGCACTTGACAGGAGAGTAGGAGCTGAGGCGGGATATTTATAGCTGGTGAGGTCCATCTCAGGACTCACTGGAGTGTTCTAATTAATGCAGACTGTGCCAAAAATGCTGGCAAGCCGCTGGATTCCATTTTCTTGATTTGTTAGAAGGAAGATAAAGAGAAAAATTACAAATTAAGTGGTAGAAATTGGCTGCCTATAATAAACTCTTTTCAAACTTTCTAAATTTGTTCTGAATAAATAAAGACTATTGGAAATTTTGTGAATGTTTTATTGAAAGTGTTATTTTGGGTGAACTGTAGCTTCCAGGAAATTTACACATAATTCAAGAATCTTTGTTCCACCTATGTAATGAAAATAGGACTTAGCGACATGCCCATTTTATAAAACAAATTTAAACCTTCATGATTAAAAAAAAAAAAAAAAGAAAACCTTCATGATTAGTAAAAAAAAAATCCTAGCAAGACTTTGTTTTGAAACTAATCTTTCTAGGTAATTCCATAGAGTCAAGCCCAAACTCCTGCACCTTCTAAATCTATTGAGCTATAATTAATTATTCAAATGATGCCCCTGAAGAGCTCTATAATATGTAAGAATTTCTTTCTCAATCCCCAAAGATAGAAATATATTGATTACTTTGGTGTTAGAGGTGTGCTATAGCCCTCTGATTCTTTGAAAGTTGATGCTCTATCTTCTGTGCGAATGATAATTAAACTAACTAGAACATTCCATCAATGGAATTGTAATTAGAAGGGAATCAAATGTCCAATTGTTTGTCTAGTGGATTAAATAAGAATCCCTTGAGCCAGGAATCATTATTTTTATATTCCAAGTGTTTAGCACAGTGCGTATTATACGGTAGGTAGGCACTTAATAAATGTTTGCAAATGCTTGCTGGAAGGTGCCGAAGAAAAAGGTGCGAGGCATTTGTTGTAGTCCTAGAGCCACGATACCCCAGGCTGTGACGTGTCTGACACAGATACTGAGTTTAGTGGCAATGAGCGTGGGCTCTGGAGCCGGGCTGGCTGAACCACATCCCAGCTCTGCTTCTTACGGCGTCTGTGACCTTTGCCTATTTCCTTCCTGCTGCTCTAAGGGTGCTCTGTGTCATCATCACTCAGGACTTTGTCAGAAATGCAGAGTCGTCAGCTCTTTCCCGCATCTACCGAATCAGAAACACCATTTTTTTAAAAAAGCCCTCAGGCGAATGGTGCACAGTCAAGTATGAGAAGCACTGATTTCCTTCAGGTGCGATGCCTCAGTTTCCTCATTTACGATGCACGAATGATGATATCACCGACACCATGTCGTTCATTCTGGTTTGTTCATGACCAGTGCTTCGAACAGGGCTTGACATATACGAAACGTTAATAACTGTTGGCTCTTTTTGTTATCCTGCCTCTTTCCAGCTCACGTGATCAAATGCCCTAATGTTGAGTCTGGGCTCTGAAATCAGTCCAAGTTTATAGATTGAGAGCTACCTGACTTAAATCAGAGAAACACAGGGCGCCTGGGTGGCTCAGTGGGTTAAAGCCTCTGCCTTCAGCTCAAGTCATGATCTCAGGGATCGAGGCCGCATCGGGCTCTCTGCTCAGTGGGGAGCCTGCTTCCTCCTCTCTCTCTCTGCTTGCCTCTCTGCCTGTGATCTCTCTCTCTCTCTCAAATAAATAAATATAATCTTTAAAATCAGAGAAACACAGGAGCTCTGTCCCCATGTCATATATCAGAGACTTCTGCTCGCTAGACAGCCTTCATTCTTCTTAGTGTGGTTTTGGAGTTGAGATTTTATTTCACTCAATTCATCAGTTCATTAGTTAGCATTTATTTTTAAATGTTGGTCAACTCCACATGTATTTAGGACCAAGTTAGCATAGTGGATGTATTAGGATTTTGAAGAATGACATTGGCAACAAAACCTCCTGTGGCTATTTTCCTAAAATTCTACATTGTCCTAACCTTCCAGCTATGAATTGTGTGGATTTTCCCCCCTCATATTCTGTTAGGTAATGCACTACTTTTAGAATATTCCATCAGAAAATAGGATTAATCTTTTAGTTTTCATGATTTGTGTTTAGTCCATGGGAACCACTTGCACAGGAAAGAAGTTTCAATAGGCAAAAAAAAAAAAAAAAAAAAAAGGCGGTTGTTTCAGATTTTTTTTCCTCTATGGGCACTTGCTGAGATGACCCTTTAGCTCCATATGGTATTGGGAAGGAGCGGACTAGCCGGGGGACTGATCACACACGTGACCACAGAGGACCTCCCCAACAAGGCCCTGCCAACACATGACAGACGAGAGCGCTAAGCACTGTTGAGCTTAGTGATGCAGACAGAGCTTGTTTCGGTGAGCAGGAGGAGGGCACACTCAGATTCAGATCTCATCACCTGGGCCCGTGTTCTGGACCAGAGTCATTACACAGAACATGCTGGAAACTGGGTGCTGTCTATGTTTACATGAATCTGATGATGGATTTTTATATGGGTCTAAAACTACCTACCCTTACGTAACTTCAAGAAAAACATATGTGCATGTCCTCATGATGTCCTACCTTTCAAAGAGAAGACACTTCACTAACCTGACAAATGAAAGCAAACATTTTAATCAAGAGTGATGGCTTAGGCAGGTGTTATTTGCCAGCCTTCACAGATTACTACTGTTTGCCATACAATTTCTTTATTGTCACAAAGGATGTAAAGACACAGCTTTAGTGAGTGAGTAATTATGTATAAAAGCTACGTGTTGTATGGGTTTCTGATGCCAGGGTAATCGCTTTGATGATAGAGAGCCAGCCAGAACTCTCTGATTTCTAGCTGATGGCTCTGAAGTCGCCTCTCTTTAAAAAATTGTTGAATCATTTCATAATATTCTTTTACTACATTTACTCTTTCATGGTGACATCACGGAAATTCTCATGGTGTTCCAAATATTTGAAAAATAAATATAATCTTGGGGAAATATAGAGCAAGAGTGGTAGGAACTAGAATTTTTCCACAGGCGGTGAGGCAGCATACTTTCCAATTGACCAGATAGGAGTTTCTTTCATGAAAATGAGAAAGATTATGTCTATTACTGGGTATTTTATATGTTAATTAATGTGACTAGCATAGCTGCCATATTTCATATTTGTCAACTTACCCTGGTAAAATAGAACTACAGCTTTAAGTCCTTTGCTTAATCTGTTCTCTTTATGTCAATAAAATACAGCACATCTTCAGTGATAGGACATATCAATAATTTAGGGCTACTATATGACCATACGTTTTTATCACTTGCTACTTATTACAGAGAAACAGATCAGAGCCTTATGTTATCTTTTATTAGCGAACAATCTGGAATTTTTCCAACTTGTTATTTTCCCAGCATCTCTTTAAACTATTATTTCCATAGGTATCTTTTTGTCTTGTACTTCACAGCAAATAATTTTTCTTATGCGTGTGAAGAAAAACAAGTTTTCTCTTTTAATTAATTGGAGAGCTTTACCATATCCAGTAGGACTGTGAGCACCAGGATGGCCGACACATGTTGGATAAGCCCCGTTGGGAAGTGAACTGCATGAGAGTGAACTTCCTCTGGGCTGTCTGCACTCCCTTACACAGTGCTTGGAGCATAGTAGATGCTTCATAAATATGTGTTAAATGAATAAAAACATCTTTTATCCACTAATCCTCTGATGGCCCTTTGAGACTAGGAAATGTAATTCCTGCACATCCATGACTCTTAAGTCGTGGGAGAGGTTGAGATTCCTGCAGCAGCATCCAGTGCTGCTGTCAGAGACAGATATCTTAATATCTTAATATCATAATCATGGTAGTCAACATTTCAAGATACTGTGACTTCCAGATTCTATGTAAACAAATTGTTAAATCTATTGGCTGAGGCCTGGGAATCTATACTTGGATGGCTTCGCAGGTGATTTTGATAAGCAGGCAGTGTTGGGACTCCTTGTGGTTTGGTGTTTCCTACCTCAGCCCATCATCCCGTCCTCCTCCCCGCCCCCCTGTCAACTCCTTTTCAGATAGAGCATTTGGATCACTCCTCCAAGTGTATAAATTATTAGTAAACTTAGGGCCACTCAAATTTTGCTCTCTTGACACTGTGTCCCACTGAAAGGAGCCAGGAGTCCTTGGAAAATGGCAAATTTAGACCCCGGATAGAAAAGAGGCAAGATGAAGCCTGGACATGTATGGTGCTTTCTTGTTTGATAGCTTGTGTAGGTCATCAAGGATGAATGGAAAGTATGAAAGACACATGGGCTAATATAGATGTATTGTACGAAGGTGGAATAATCCAAGATAAAGAAGATTATTAAATACAATGTATTGAAATTATTTTACAGAAAAAATGGAATTGCACTGAAAATCATTGGAAATAACTGGGATATTAAAACTGTACTCAGAAAATTGTAAACTGAAAGAGAAACAATAAAAATTTCTCTAACTTTTCTAAGGAACATCTGGGTGTTTCAGTTGGTTAAATGTCTTCCCTCAGCTCAGGTCATGATCCCAGGTCCTGGGATCAAGTCCCGGTTGGAGCTCCCTGCTCAGCAGGGAGCCTGCTTCTCCGAGCCCTGCTTTTTGCTCCCCTTGCTTGTGCGTGTTCTCTCTCTCTCTCTCATAAATAAATAAATAAAATCCTTAAAAATATAATTTATCTAACTTCTCCTGTAAGAATTCTATTTTGGGGGCGCCTGGGTGGCTCAGTTGGTTAAGCGACTGCCTTCGGCTCGGGTCATGATCCTGGAGACCCAGGATCGAGTCCCACATCGAGCTCCCTGCTCGGCGGGAAGCCTGCTTCTCCCCCTCTCACTCCCCCTGCTTGTGCTCCCTCTCTATCTGTGTTTCTCTCTGTCAAATAAATAAATAAAATCTTTAAAAAAATAGTTCTATTTTAGAGTAATGGTTGAGGGAAGGATTTCTGTAAAGAATTACTCCAGATAATAATTAAAGATTATATCAAAATCAGAATATTCACCATTTGCACATCCTTATTCATTCTGGCACCAGTCAAAAATAGGTGAAAGTTGATGAGTAGATACGCCACGAGGGCATCAGACTGATGCCATTTGATCAGTCTCAGGGTCGCTAGAAGTGGACAAACTCTATCACCTTATCTTTTTATCTTTTAATCAACTTTATCTGATTATGGTTATATTGTACTATTTTCTATACTTTTTTGTATAAATTTCAAAGTAGCAATTCCAGAGAGATCCTCTTCCACCATTGGAGAGAGAGAGAGCGAGAGAAAAAATGTGTGCACACGTGTGTGTGTGTGTGTGTGTGTGTGTAAGTAATGAGGAAATGTTAGGCTAAGATGCCCGAATATGATACAGCACTGGTTGATGTCTTCTAGGACAATAAGCCATAATCTTTGTGGTTATCTGTCACATCAGATAGGAATTACAACCATGAGTGGGACTCTATTGTCCCCATACCAAACTTGTTTTTTGGTCCAGGCTTGTGTAGGCACTGGCTACACAAATAAAGTTGATTATCATTTCTTCATAATGTGCTGTCATACCTTATGAAGTGGAGAGTGTTCTCAAACACGGCTCTGTGGGCATCTTTTGTTGCACTTTGTTGTTCGCTTATGTTGTGGTGAGAGGAGAACAGATTCTTCCTGGATCTGTGTCAATCATCCCGTTGCCACCAACAGTAAGGAGGCACCATCACAGTATTTGCTCCTGAGTTCTCAGGGCCCTTTATAAATGTTTAATTCAGTAAACAGAAATGTGGTCCACTAAACTGAAGGTGAGATAAATGGAGAAGAAAAAGATCTTCATATATTCATAAAAAGAGAACGGTGACAGCAGTACTAATAACATTCAAAACAAATAACCATAATTAGATTTTCCTCATCAGTTTAATTGTTCTCATGTAATTAATTCTCGTTTTGTTGCATCTTGGGTTCGTGGGTTGCCTTCATGAAGGACATGTATTTCCAGACTGAAATGATCCTGGAAATCCTAATCATTGCATGGTGTTGGCTCTAACTGAGAGTGTCTTCTTTGAAGTATCAGTAGTTCAAAGCACCTGGCAGAGTCCCTTCCCTGAGGTCCAAGACTGTCCTTCTGGGTAAAGATGCGAGCTCAGTCCTATGCTCTATGGAGAGCTTTCAGGCAACCTCAGATGCCAGCACAAACTGGTTTCATAATAATAAAAAGCTGATTGGATTTTTACAGTGACAATAATATCAAAATGAGAAGAGTAACATTCCCCTTGGTGGTTCAGTACATAACTATTTTATAAGGGTTTTGTCAGTGCTTCCCTGTAGGGGGAGACTGTATAATAGGCAACAAGGGCTTTCATTAATCTCTATGCCCCCTTCCCCAATAAGGAGTTCAATTTGTGGAAGGTTTGGATAAGTAAGAGTTTATCCATACAAACCAGACCTAGGGAAGACTGAGTCTCCTCCGCTGGAGCTCATTCCCTAGCTCCCCCTGTGATGCTGCACTAATCAAGAAATGCAAAACACTCCAAACCCAGAATTTCTAGCGTCTCTTTCCAGGTACTCTCTGGGAAATTCTTAAGACATTTTTAATTGCAAGGTATATACTGAAATTATTATTTTAAATTTTTTAAATTTTAGATCTAATTTCTGGAAGGCAAGATCAAAGAAATTATCAGAGGAGATTTGATCATTTGGTTATGACAAAATCCTAGGCACCTGAGAAATAATACTTGGCTTTGTTTCCTCTTTTAAACAAAGTGACAATAAGTTTTTTTTAAAAATAAATGTAGGTAGGGTACGACGATTAAAAGGAACTTTAGGTCATTTAAAGTGAAGAAGCTTTGCCTTTTTAGATTATCAATCAAAGAATATGATAAAATCAACACAAAGCTGAGAATATGCTGGTGGTTTACATCTAGAATGCTACCTGACAAGATTGCGAAGATGGGGAAAATGTTTTAGTATACCTCATTGGGTGTTCTAACATGAGTTTTATTAACTCATTAGAGGAAAAGTCTAATTTTAATTTTGCATTCATATAATATTTAATGACATAGGTTTTATGAGCTCCTTTTTTAGGCCCTTAAATTATCTGATGAATAAGTCCATCAAAACTAGGTAGACTTTGGGGTGCCTGGGTGGCTCAGTTGGTTCAGCGACTGCCTTCGGCTCAGGTCATGATCCCGGAGACCCGGGATCGAGCCCCACATCGGGCTCCCTGCTCGGCGGGAAGCCTGCTCCCTCTCTCACTCCTCCTGCTTGTGTTCCCTCTCTGGCTGTGTTTCTCTCTGTCAAATAAATAAAATCTTAAAATAAATAAATTAATTAACTAAAAAAAATGAGGTAGACTTTGCATTAATTTTAACACATTTCATAACTTCTTTTTAGACTTAAGTATTATGAATAAAGTGGATTTCACTTTCCTCAAACTTTGTACAACTTTGTATTTTCTATTTTCTCAAGTCTTTTCTTCCATTCTATTATTTCATATTCTGTAACAAACTGCCACTTTGTTTTTGGGAAAAAATATGCTCTTCTTCCTTTAAAAACAAAAACAAAAGCTCATCCCATTGCTTTGGGTGAACAGCTATATTTTTCAGTTGCTACTGCTTCTAGTGTAATGTCAGCTTTCTTTTTTTCCCCCTTAAAACTGAGATTAAGGAGTTGAGTTTCTTGTCTAAAATCCTGCAGCTAAAACATGTTGAGGCTAAGATTTGAACCAAGATCTTTGGTCAGAAATCCATTGTCTTTGAATCGGATCAAAGGGTTCACTGGCAAATGCTTAAGATTTCATCTCATTTGTAAAAATCAACACTAATCCTATGTACTGGACACAAGAACCACCATCTCATTTCAAGAAATCTCTCCATTTTTGTAAAATACCTCAGTAATAGTTTCCTAAGTTAGGAGATGTCTACTTTCCATGGCTTTACCTTTGACTGAATAAATATAACCAGTTGACAGGAATGACACAACAGCCATAGAAAAACTACTTTTAATATGTTCAGAGCTGGTTAGTGAGAAACCTAGTGATTTGAGTTTGTTAAGAAGTCACATAATCCGTTCATTTTTTTTTTGTTCCAAACACAGGTTTGTGAACTAGACTTCCAAGCTATTTCAGACCTCCTTCCAAAGCTGCTTCTTTTTTTCTCACTGTCAAATTAGTTTCAGGTCATGAATGAATATGTTCTATCATTCCGTTTCTGTACCCGAGTGCACTGTAAGATTGAACATGCCCAGTCCTGGACCATAGCTGTCTTCTTAGTCATTACCTGCTTGGGAATAGCATCAAAGTGTGACCAGTGATCCATTCTAAAAGGCCTCCTGAACTTAAAAGAACACTCAGATTGTAGACTAGAAACGTCTGTCACCACTCAGCAACTGAACTTGGTAAGACAGAATGCCATGTCCCATAACATGGTTAGTGTTGCTCACAGCCGGGTTTTTTGGGCTGCATTAGAAGATTGCATGCCAAATATATACCAGGCAAGTATTTCTAAAGAGCAACTGTTTTTCTTCAGTGTTGCTTTGATTTATAATAATTGGTCCAGAGGGAGCTATCTGGTTGTCATGTGTTTTTACTCGGCTGTTTGACAGTTGTTGCCCATAACTACAAATTATTGATACAATATATTCATGAATTATGTTCACGGTCCTTGGTGATTGGAGGGAATCAATAATTCTTGGAAAGATGGAAACAAAACCTTACTCTAGGGAATAATGTCTGATTTGCATTGAATAATTAGCTCATCATCTTTCTTTTTTTCTGGAGAACTCAAATGTGGGATTTGAGATTAGTCAAAAATCCTAACACCCTTCTTATAGACTACAATGAGGTTACACAAAAATATGCCTGTTAGTTTTGCACACATTATAGATCTTTAACAAAGTTCTTTGTGAAAATGTTTGAAAAAGGTAAATGAAGATGGTAGGTAACGAAGTCCACATACCATATAATAGAGAACTTGTTTAGTGTGTACTTATTTTATCGATACCTCAAATCGATAGGTAAATAAAAATTTCAGTGAAGAGATTTTTTTTCAAATAATCACGCCTATACGTAACCAAGTTTTGATACCTCTCTTCTTGTAGCATTAGTTGTTTTTAATGTTTAATCTGAAATAGTACTTTTTTCCTTCCATTAACTAGGAGAGCGTCCTAAAGACTTGCCACTGACAAGTCCTTGAATGTACTTTGATGGCTTCGTATTAACCCTTGGAAACTGACTGCTATACAACCACTTCGTTCTAAATGTAAA
>PITA01023775.1:0-27493 GCA_004023965.1 Spilogale gracilis
GCAGGGGGAGTGAGAGAGGGAGAAGCAGGCTTCCCGCCGAGCAGGGAGCCCGATGCGGGGCTCTATCCCAGGTCTCCGGGATCATGACCCAAGCTGAAGGCAGTCACCCAACCAACTGAGCCACCCAGGCATCCCATCTATGGCTTTTTTGAGCATGACTTAGTATGGAAAAATGTTACTTTGCATTTTTTACATATTTGTTAGTATGTATGTACTGTTAGCTGTCATTATTCATGACAGTTAAAGTCTAGGGGCGCCTTGTTCAACCTCAGCTGGGAATGTGCACAAGTGACTCGTTTTTGCCACTCTGTACATGTCCACAAGTAATAGTTGAAAGTATCTCGCATACTGACTTCGCGGTTACAAATAAATGTTATTTGACAGAGAGAGATCACAAATAGGCAGACAGGCAGGCAGAGAAAGAGGGGGAAGCAGGTTTCCCGCTGAGCAGAGAGCCCGATGTGGGACTCAATCCCAGGACCCTGAGATCAGGACCTGAGCCGAAAGGCAGAGGCTTAACACTCTGAGCCACCCAGGTGACCCCCCCTTTTTTTAAGATTATATTTATTTATTTGACAGAGAGGGAGACAGGGAACACAAGCAGGGGTAGTGGTAGTGGGAGAAGCAGGCTTTCTGCCGAGCAGGGAGCCCAGCGTGGGGCTGTATCCCAAAACCCTGGGACCATAACCTGAGCTGAAGGCAGTTGCTTAACAAAGCTACCCAGGCACCCCAGCCATTTTCTATTTTGTATTTCATTCATTCACCATTTATTAAATAAATTCTACATCGAGTGTGGGGCTTGAACTCATGACCATGAGATCAAGAGTTGTGTGCTCCACCGAATGAACGAGCCAGGCGTCCCCATTTCACTTATTTTTAAGATGTTGGTTGTAATCTGTAATATGTTAAATACATGCAGTTTGAAAAGCATGGTCCAGGTTAAAACCCTTAGACTAGATGAGCTAGATTGCTGAAGGGAAGGAACCATCACATTTCCATAAGGCTAGGAAGCCCAAGTGTGGATTGAGGAGATTGGCTTTTGGGTCTTTGTGAGTGTTCATGCTCTTGTGTGTCCTCCCAGGTGACCATCTTGGTACTGCAGGGCCGGCTGGACGAGGCTCGGCAGATGCTCTCCAAGGAAGCCGACGCCAACCCCTCCTCTGCAGGCATGTGCCGAATCCTAGGGGACCTGATGAGGACAATGCCTGTTCTCAGTGTATGTGGGAGCAGCGCTGCTCTGCTGGGTACAAGAGAGGGGTTCGTTCATTAAGCACAAGTGGTTTCCGTGGCAGTGCCATCTCACTGTGTCTCTCTCAGCCTGGTAGCACGCAGACGCTGACGGAGCTGGAGCTGAAGTGGCAGCACTGGCACGAAGAGTGTGAGCGCCACCTCCAGGACAGCACGTTCGCTGCCAGTCCTCACCTGGAGTCTCTGTGCAAGGTCTGTGGGAAGGAAGTCCAGGTGGGGGTCCAAGTTGGGGCTGTGACTGACATCCAACACAGCAACAGCAGAAACATGATCCTCTTTGGGCTAGGCTGTCTGTCAGCTCTGCCAGGAAGGAGCGAGCTCTCAGACCAGATGCTCTAGTTGAGATCAGGAGAGGTTTTTTGTATTTTGGGGTTTGGTTTTTTTTTTTTTTTTAGAGTTTATTTGTTTATTAGAGAGTCCTCTTGAGAGCACAGGCAGTTGGGCGGAAGAGGATGGAGGGAGAGGGAGAAGTAGGCTTCTCACTGAGCAGAGCCCAACCCAGCGCTTAATCCTAGGACTCCAGGATCATGACCTGATCTGAAGGCAAGCACTTCACTGACAGCCACCCAGGCGCCCTGAGATCAGGAGAGTTAACGGAGAAGTTGGTCTGGAACTGAGGGAAAATATCTCTTTCCTTAGATCATGCTGGGAGATGAAGCTGCTTTGTTGGAGCAGAAGGAGCTTTTGAATAATTGGTATCATTTCCTAGTGACCCGGCTCCTGTACTCTCATCCCACAGTGAAACCCATTGACCTGCACCTCTATGCACAGGTGAGCCTGAGCTCCCAGGGATGTGGTGGGGAGGACGGATCCTGCGGGCTAGCTTGTTTTCAGTGTGTGGCCTCTCTGAGTTGAACCTCCCTGGAGAACAGTAAGGGTCTTTCCTTTGCTCCACCCTCTTGCTCTTAAATTTATTTTTTTCATAATCTCTGCCCCCAACATGGGGCTCAGACTCATGACTCTAGAGATCAGGAGTCGCAGGTTCTTCCAGCTGAGCCAGCCAGGTGCCCTTCTTTTGGCCCTTTCTGAAGGACCCCATTGCCCTTCTCCAGAGTTGCCTACACAGCAGCCCTGCCTTCCCCCTTGAGTCTCTGCTTCCATCTGGGAATTGAGTGGGTCACCAACTTTCCACAGTCCAGCCTTGACCTGTTTTTGGGAGGTGAGAGCAGCCCAGAACCCCTGGACAACATCTTGTTGGCAGCCTTGGAGTTTGACATCCACCAAGTGATCAAGGAGTGCAGGTAGGCCCTGCTGCGCCACTGCCCTTCCTGTCTTCCTGTGTGCAGGTCAGTGAGACTAAGTGTAGTCACAGTGACGTGCAGCTGTCATCTCCTTCCTTCCTTAGAATGTCTTGTTCCTTCTTACTGGTGTTTTCCTTTTCTTTCTTCCCACGCACGTGCTCCCTTCCTGAGCCTCATGAAGGTAAATAATGGCTTCTTTCTGGACAAGCTTGGGCACCTTCCTGAGCCTCGAGGGCTACTGTATTTATAACAGTTTTCAGGGATGTTTACTTGAACAACATTGCAGTAAATTACTTTGATATTTAAAATCAAGGGGCGCCTGGGTGGCTAAGTTGGTTAAGCGACTGCTTTCGGCTCAGGTCATGATCCTGGAGACCCAGGATCGAGCCCCACATCGGGCTTCCTGCTTTGGCTGGAAGCCTGCTTCTCCCTCTCTCAGTCCCTCTGCTTGTGTTCCCTCTCTGGCTGTGTTTCTCGCTGTCAAATAAATAAATAAAATCTTTAAAAAAAACAAATTAAAATCAAGAAAAAAACCAGCAAGCCTGTTTCTTGGAATTTGATGGATATGTAGACTGCCTTAAGAGAGAGCACTTCTTGGGGCGCCGGGGTGGCTCAGTTGGTTAAGCGACTGCCTTCGGCTCAGGTCATGATCCTGGAGACCCGGGATCGAGTCCCACATCGGGCTCCCTGCTTGCCGGGAAGCCTGATTCTCCCTCTCTCACTCCCCCTGCTTGTGTTCCCTCTCTAGCTGTGTTTCTGTCAAATAAATAAAATCTTTATGGAAAAAAAAATCAGTAATCACAAGAGAGAGCACTTCTCAGTAGTCTCACTGTTGAGTGAGCCACCAGCTGCCGCACCAGCAGGCTCCTGGCTGAGTCTGTTTAGAGGAAGGATTTTACACTACCCCTCTCCTTAAAAGGATGTCTTATCAGTGCATTGAATCTTCAGCAAGGTGGGAAAGGGCGTGTCAGACATAGTCAATCAAAGGCACAGCTTGTCAGGAATTTTCGTATATAGTAAGTCAGACACCATTTCATGTCCCTTCTTGTGCAGCCCGGACGCCGGACAAGTAGGTATTGCATTGAGGACTCCTGGAAGGGAGACTATTGGGAACTACAGCAGATGGCCTTGCTCAGTATGAAATTCACTGACCTCTACTGGATCTTTTTCGGTAGATCTGGGTAATGGGAAGGGATCCCCCTCCTGCTGTGCTCCTCCTGTTTGAGCTAGAAGAAAGCTGGAACTTGAAGAAAATGGTGCTAGATTTGGAGAAAGAAAACTAGGTTTTGTATCCATATTTTCACAGACGTATAGCTGGACCTGGAAGATGACTTTCTGAATCTATCTGATGGGGGTAGTATCTGCAGAGTGGTTAGTGAGAAAACTTACAAAGTGCACACACGTGTCATTATTTGGCTTTGTCATTGCCTCTGCCTATAATTCAATGTAATGGACATTCCTAAATAATACTGTTACAGGAGTGGGTTCTTTCTTTTCTTTTTTTAAAAAATATTTTATTTATTTATCTGACAGAGAAAAACACAGCCAGAGAGGGAACACAAGCAGGAAGGGTGAGATTGGGAGAAGCAGGCTTCTTGCTGAGCAGGGAGCCCAATGTGGGGCTTGATCCCAGGTCTCCGAGATCATGACCTGAGCCGAAGGCAGTTGCTTAAACAACTGAGCCACCCAGGCACCCCTGGAGTGGTTTATTTCTATTAGGGCTTCCTTCCTAAGCCACATCTGAATTTTTGGGAACAAATCGGATTTGAGCAAAACTAGGCGGAAGGACAATGAAAAGAGAAAAGCACCCTGTTCTCCGCAGTGATGGTAGGAAAAAAGAGAGGGGTGCCAGTGAAGAAGAGTGGCTTTCATGAATGTCACAGAAAATGGCGTCACCCTCCTGCCAGTCACACATAAGGATGGACCAGGCTCTCAGTTTCTTAGTCTGAGCATCTGTCCTGGCAAATAGGAAAGGGTCTAAAGTATTTCTGTGTCCTATAAATTTTGGAGCTTGGGTTTTTCTGATTAGAACTAAAGCTACTTCTTACTCTGTTCCGAAAATGGTACCATAATGCCAATCCTGGGACCTTATCTCAGGTATTAGAGGAAGTATCTTCAGAGAGAGTGGCAGAGTTTAAATAACATGCCCTCCTGCATGGAGAAGGATTGGATTTGGGGTCCTGTGAGCACTTGGTTTCTCCTGAGTTATACCAGTCAGACCTAAGCTGGGTTCCTGGGAAAGTGGTGAGCATCTGGAGTTGGGCCAGTCGGCTGGTGGTGCAGGGAAGTCCTGCTGCTTTTTTGGGGTGTGATGTCAGCTGGGTTCATGACTACCCTTCTTTATTTTTTACTTATTTATTTTTTAAAAGATTTTATTTATTTGAGAGAGAGAGCGTGCACAAGTAGGCAGAGTGGCAGGCAGAGGCCCCCTGAGGAGCAGAGCCCATCGTCGGGCAAGATGCCAGGACTCTGGGATCATGACCTGAGCTGAAGGCAGACACTTAATCAACTGAGTGTCCCAAATAAAATCTCAAAAAAACCCACAAAAACACACACAACCCCGTCTAGTTAACCAAATGACAATATTTAGCTGAATTACTGATACACAAGGACTTAGGATGAAATTAGAATAGTTAAGGGTGACAATATCCAATGAGTTGTGGTTTGTTTAGGGGTCTGCCATAAAAAGGTATCCTATTTATTGGGACTCTTGTCTAAAAAGAATAAGGTCAGGAAGGAACACAGCAGAATTACAAAATTAGGAAAGCCATAGCTTGGGGCACCTTTGTCTCAGGTCATGATCCTGGAGTCCAGGGATTGAGGCCCGGGTTGGGCTCCCTGCTCAGCAGGAAGCCTGCTTCTCCCTCTCCCTCTGCCCCTGCTTGTATTCCCTCTCTCTCTGTCTCTCTCTGTGTCAAATAAATAAAATCTTTTTTTTAAGGTTTTATTTATTTACTTGACAGAGAGATTGTAAGTAGGCAGACAGGCAGACGGAGAGAGTCGAGGAAGCAGGTTCCCTACCAAGTAGAGAGAGCGATGTGGGCCCTCGATCCCAGGACCCTGAGATCATGACCTACGCCAAAACAGAGGCCTTAACCCACTGAGCCACCTAGGCGTCCAATTTTTTGAATTTCATATGTAACACACATGTTTGTTTTTTTTAAGATTTTATTTATGTGACAGAAACACAGCTAGAGAGGGAACACAAGCAAGGGGAGTGAGAGAGGGAGAAGCAGGCTTCCTGCTGAGCAGGGAGCCTGATGTGGGGCTCGATCCGGGGACTCCAGGATCATGACCCAAGCCAAAAGCAGACGCTTTTTTTTCTTTTATTAATTGTTGTATAACTGCCACGTTAGTTTCAGGTTCAGAACATTTGACAATTCTGTTTATTACAAAATGCTCACCACCAGAAGTGCAGTTACCACATAAAGTTATATTACTATGTTCCCTGTGCTATACTTTCATCCCCGTGAGTTACTCATTTTATAACTGGAAGTTTGTACATCTTCACCTAGTTCTCCCATCCCCCACCTCGCTCCTCTCTGGCAACCACCAGTTTGTTCTCTGTGTTTATGAGTCTGTTTCTTTTTATTCTTTTTCTTATACATTATTCTGTATCCACATTCTCTGCATCTGATTGGATCCCTGAATTTTATTTTCACTGTGACAGTCTCCAGAGATCTAGATCGTTGGCTGCCACTTTGAGGGTTGACCATCCTGGGTATCGACTGTCAGTTCCCACACAACACAGAGGAATTTCTTACTATGTGCTTCCAGACAGATTTTCACTTGTCACTTCCATCTTTTTATGCAAAAGATGTTTGGGGTCCCTGCTCACATGGGCCGCACTCTGTCACCCTGACTCTCCTTGCCCTGCCGTTTGAACCCGCAGCATTGCTCTAAGCAACTGGTGGTTTGTGGCCCATCTGACAGACCTGCTGGATCACTGCAAGCTCCTCCAGTCGCACAACCTCTAGTAAGTGTGTGGCGGCCATGCCAGCCCTCAGAGATGGGCCTGCGGGAGGGCCCCGAATGGAGCTGGCCAGGGGTTGTGGTTTCCTTTTATGTTTTATTCCAGCTTCGGATCTGACATGAGAGAGTTCCTTCTGCTGGAATATGCTTCGGGACTGTTTGCTCATCACAGGTAGGAAGACCCCCAGGGTGTGAGGTGGCAGCACAATGTTTTTCAGCATGCAAGTACCCTTGTGTCTTGGACTGTGTTCTTGCCTGTCTGATTTCCTGAAGGCTACAGGGGTCCAGGGAGGGAGCCATCTTGGTACCAGTCCCCAAGCTGCAGGGCAGCGCATGGGCTCACCAGGCTCTCATGTCTGTCCTTGGACGGTTGCAGCCTGTGGCAGCTGGGAGTGGATTACTTTGACTACTGCCCTGAGCTGGGCCGAGTTTCCTTGGAGCTGCACATCGAACGGATCCCCCTGAGCACTGAGCGGAAAGCCCTTAAGGTGCTGCGGATTTGTGAGCAGCGGCAGATGACTGAGCAAGGTGAGCCCACCCTCCCCCAGCATACTTTCTGCTCGTCCTGCACCAGCCAGACTGGAGAGAGGCCGGTCACTGGGGTCAATAAATAAGCCAAAACAGGAAAATTATTGAGGAAGGACAAACAGCTAGGGATCCATCAAGACTTAGAAGCAGTGGAGCATACTGCCTTTTAAAAAAGGTCCTGACCCACTTCCTCTCTCCTACTTAACTCTAAGAAGGTCAGGGCTGGGGTCAGCTTGGAATTCACTTCTTCCAGGTGAGTTGCTGTTGCTAGCTAAGGCTGGCTTAGTGGGGAAGCAGGACCAGAGGCAGCTCAGGAACAGCACAGAAAGAAAGCAGTGGTATTTGCCCCTTCTCCTTTCAGTGTTGAGTGTTAAAAACCTAAGTTGTAGGGCGCCTGGGTGGCTCAGTCATTAAGAGTCTGCTTCTGGGGGCGCCTGGGTGGCTCAGTTGGTTGGGCCACTGCCTTCGGCTCAGGTCATGATCCCGGAGACCCGGGATCGAGTCCTACATCGGGCTCCCTGCTCGGCGGGAAGCCTGCTTCTCCCTCTCTCACTCCCCGTGCTTGTGTTTCCTCTCTCACTGTGTTTCTGTCTGTCAAATAAATAAATAAAATCTTTAAAAAAAAAAAAAAAGAGTCTGCTTCTGGCTCGGGTCATGATCTTGGAGTCCTGGGATCAAGCCCCACATTGGGCTCCCTGCTCGGTGAGGAGCCTGCTTCTCCCCCTCTGCGTGCTTGTGTTCCCTCTCTTGCTGTGTCTCTGTCAAATAAGTAAAATCTTAAAAAAAACAACAACCCAAAACATAAAAAAAAAACCCAAAACTTAAGTTCTTTCCACAGGCATTTGCTGCTTATGACCATCTCTGAAAGCATATGGCAATTCAAGACCCAAAGGATGTTTTTGGCACCTGGAGAGAGAATGAAGGAGCTGATCTGTGGAGAGCAATAAAAATCTTTTTGCTGTCCCCAAAATCAAGCCCACTCATAAAGCCAATCCTGTCAGGGTGGGTCATGGTGTTAATAGAGCCAGGGGACAAAAAAAAATTTTTAAGATTTTATTTATTTATTTGACAGAGAGAAACACAGCCAGAGAGGGAACACAAGCAGGGAGAGAGAGATGGAGAAGCAGGCCTCCCACCAAGCAGGGAGCCCGATGTGGGGCTCGATCCCGGGTCTCCAGGACCATGACCTGAGCCGAAGGCAGTCTCTTAACCAACTGAGCCCCCCAGGCGCCCCAAGCCAGGAGATAATTTTTAATCCTCAGAGTCCCCAGTGTTGCCAACCAAATGGTATTTGGAGGCCACAGAAAACTCAGAGGAGGTGGGAAGCCTGCTGCTATGTGGCAGAGTTCAGGAATGGCCTGATTTGCAGGGTGGAAAGTTCACCTTTTCCCTTTCCCTGCAAAGTTCGCAGCATTTGTAAGATCTTAGCCATGAAAGCCGTCCGCAACAATCGCCTGGGCTCTGCCCTCTCCTGGAGTATCCGAGCCAGAGATGCTGCTTTTGCCACGCTGGTGTCAGACAGGTGGGTTCAACTGTTCCTGGCTTTCTGGGGACTGTCTAGGAAGTTGGGAGGCTGAGGAAGGGGCCCTGGGACTGCTGCTCAGACCTCAGCCTGGCCTTGCAGGTTCCTCAAGGATTACTGTGAGAGAGGCTCCTTTTCCGACCTGGATCTCATTGACAACCTGGGGCCAGCCATGATGCTCAGTGATCGACTGACCTTCTTGGGTGAGTCTCTGGGCTCTGTGTCCTGGACCTTTGGCATACTGGTGGGTTGTGCAGATGGGAGGAACCAATCTTGGCTTTTCCAGTGTTCCTTCCTATTGAAGGAACTCACAGAACCATGTGTGCCTGATCTGCAAAGCATATTTTCTAACATTTCCCAGTAATTTCAAACTTAGAAGTGCAAAAGTAGTATAAGGACTAAGGAATTTCCTTGTATACTTTATGCAAATTCACCATTTTTATTTTTCCTCATTTGTTTTATTACTCTGTCAGGTTTTTGAGGAACAATCTGAAAGTAAGTTGGCGACTTTTTTCCTCTAAGAACAAGAACATCCTCTTAGAGAACCCGCTGTCCGAATGCACTGCTCTCATCAGATGGGCAGTCCATGTTCTGGTTACATCAGCTGTCCCATTGGTGTCTTTTATTCATTCACGAATTCAGTTTCCTCTATTTATAATCTCTGCCTCTCTTGGTCCTTCTTTACCTTGGTATTTTGAGAGTGTTCTGCACTCTCATAGAATGTCCTCAGTTTGGGTTTATCTCATGTTTCCTCATAGAGATTTATGGGTTCTTCAGTCTGTTGTAGTCCAGGTCTTGTTTTGTTTGATGGTTACATTCTCCCAGGTTTGACTCTTTGGAGCCCCTTCAAAGTGTGGTTTTTTTTTCCAATCCTGTTGGTCTCACTGGTCCATGAGTTTGCAGATAGTTCCGGAAGAATCTCCCTGCTTTGGAGTCTTGGATCTCTCTTGTCTTGTTTAGGACCAGAGGTGACCTAATGCTCTGTTTTCTCAATAGGAAAGTACCGTGAATTCCACCGATTTTACGGGGAGAAGCGTCTTACTGATGCAGCTTCTCTTCTCCTTTCACTGATGACTTCTCAGATTGCCCCACGGTCTTTCTGGGTAATACTACTAATAGATGCCTTGCCCCTTTTGGAAGAGAAAGAGGTACAGTTTGATCTTCTTGTTTTATAGTCCTGACCGTGCTTCCTTCCTTAGCTCTTGTAGATGCGCATCCACACGTCATCTCCCAAAGAGGGCCTGCACATATGTGCAGATCCCCCCATTATGCCCACTCTGGAAATCCACTATCTACACAAGAAAAGCTATTTCATATGAAAGGAAGCAGCTGTCTACTGACAGTATTCAGCCTGGGGCCATGACAAGAAGGGCTGGGAGTGAGAATATGGGTTCTCTGTCCTCCTAGGGCTGCATATAGAGCCCACTCCTCCAGAGGGCAAGCATGGAAGGCCATCTTTGAACCTGGGCACATGCCTGAACCAGTACAGCTCTTGGCTGGGGAGCAGCTAAGCAAAGCAACCTCTCTTCTCTCTCCTAGGTGGTTTTTTCAGCAGAGCAAACATATGAGTTGATGAGATGTCTAGAGGACTTTGCCTCAAGAAGGCCAGTGTGGAGAGAGCCTGGTGTTCAGCGAATCCAGGTTATTTTAGCTGTTCATTCCATAATGGTGATGAGAAAAGTCTCCTTCTAACTTGGACTCCCTGCTTCCCTCCAGTGTCGCTGGCCTCTTACAAACTTGTGCTTCTTGATTTACCTCTTAATCTATAATTAACACACCCAACTTCTTTTAGGAGGAAGCAGGGTGGTCCTTAGGTGTTCTGATCTCTACTTTTCTGGCACTCCGTCGCGGTCGGCCTTTGCATGCAGTTCTTGTATCAACAACTTACTGGAAGCTGCTACTAAATGTTAAATGTCCTTAGTCTGTCTGAGTCACCCTTGCAGAGCTTTAAAGAGGGAACACTTCCTGCCTCATGCTGTCTCTTTGCTTTTAGGAGGACGTCGAGAACACCAAGTTGGAAATGCTGAGACTTGCTCTTGCACGCAATCTTGGCCGTGCCATTATAAAGGAAGGCTCACTGGAAGGCTCCTGAGCCCACCTGAGAGCTGCTTCAACATGGCACCTTTGTATGGCAATGTATATACATTTTTTAAAGAATAAATTTTTCCCCCCCAAATAGAAGCAAATTCTTAAGAGTCCAGCTAGGGAGGTTTCCCTGCCTCTACTCTGAACTTGAGGTGGAAGAAACTGAGGAAGTACTTGTTATGTTCTCCTTGGATGGAATGGATTAAAGAGAAAAAGCCACTCCTAGAAGTTAGGATGGTGAGTGCAGTGTCCTCCTTCCTTTTACAAACTCAAAACAAGAGTGGTCGGTGGTTTACTTATGTTTCGGAAACCTAGCCTTTAGAATCAACTGTAACATTTATCCTTTTGTTTAGAAAAGGCCCAGGAACCTGTACTTTTATCAACAAAAACCTCAGGTGACGCCAGCATGTGTGTCTACATTTGGAATTCGTAAGTGGCACTCTGCCCACAGCGGTGTGCATGGTGTATTAGGATTCCAGGTAGGGCAGAAATGATTTTATTTAACATGCAGCAGAACAAGGGCAGCAGAGCTGGTGTATTTGTATACAGCCATTTGTCACAATGCAGTGACCTCAGTAGTAACACTCATAATTTTAATGTCTAAAGCTTATTATAAAGGTGTACTCCCATATAGTAATCCCACAAACCTTCCCAGGGCTGCACGCAGCTGGTCTCTGGAAAGCTCTTGGATTTCTTCTGTAAGTAGTGAAATTGATTCGCTTTTGACCTTTCCTAATGAAGCAGTGAAACCTGCTTGCTCAAGATGGAGGGGAAGGGCTTATAGTAAGGAAACCTGGCAAAGTGCAGGGAGGGACAGGGAGTGTGGTCCGTGCCACTTTTCCCCAGAGATGGCTCTGTGCCATCCGGCTGAGCTCAGGCGACCTGTGTGCTCTTTTCTCAGCTGGTGATTTTCACCTGCCTATTGCCCCGTGAGGGCTGGAGTCCCTGGCCCAGTTGTACCTAGTGGATGGAGCAACTGGGACAAACTTTTTGGAGCTGAGCGTTGTTGAAACAGTAGGGTCTGGTGACTCAATTCAAGCATGGTCCCTAATCTCACCACCTCCACACCCCGTATCTCACTGGCCGTGCCCCTCAGCAGCTGGGGACAGTTAGGGTTCCTGGGCAGCAGAGAAGGGTAGAAGTCTAGTGCAATCTGCCTGACCCTGAGGCCTCTAATTCCCAAACATATGCCACACCACAGGCCATCTGGTGGGAAAAGGGGGTGGGGAGGCCCAAGCAGCGGGACGCAGAGGGTGTGGGGAGTTGTTCTCCCCTTCAGAGACTTGAAGGGCAGAAGAACAGTTTATTTCATGCCAAGCAAGAGGTAGTGAGTAAGATGGCCTATTCCCAAGGCAGGAGGCACACTTTCCCCAGAAAGCTGTGAGTACCTGCTTCCAAAGAAGGGGAAATACTGGTTCTCTTCCATTTTCTTTTGTATCCTTATTTTTGACTGCCACAAGGCCAAGTTCTGTTTCTGACGGGCTAATTTCCCATCCTGCTGAGATGTCCATAGGACACAGCCTGCCACCACCAGAGACAAGCACACAACTCATCACCCAGTGGCTGTTCCAGGATGCTGCTGCCCACAGACGGCAGAGTGGGAGATTCAGATATTATACCAACTTACTTGATGCCCAGAGCCATTGAGGACCACTGAGCTTTGCTTACCTCCCTGGAGGTGGGAGTAGAAGCCTGCCAGTAGGGGAAGCACAGAGTAGTGATGGGGGCCTGAGGCCTCTAGGGGTGTAAGGATGTGGTCCTTGAAGGACAGTCCCAAGTTTCTCTAGACCTCCCCCTTATGGCATCAGGATGCCAGCATGAGGGGAAAAGCCTGCTCCTGCCTTGGGTCCACATTCCCAGGGCCATAGTGTGGAGTCTGGGACCACTCCCCACCCCTGACTGTATATGGCCACTTCAAGTCACACAGGTAGACAAAGATCAGGTCCTTTTAGGGGGGCCAAGGGAGAGAGCATCACAGGGGCAGCTCAGCTCCCAGTAGCGATGGCCACGGTCCCTGCTCCATATCCAAGCTCCAAGCACTGTATCCAGGATGTGCAGGATGACTGGACCAGGGAGCCCTCGTGGCAGCCTGCCTGGCTTTAGTGTGGTGATTCGAAGTCCTCTGGGGTCATAGGTTACCCCACTGCTCCACAGGAGGGAACTGGTCCACCTCACCCACTTCTGTGCTCAGCTGTTCTCCCAGGATGAAGGTCAGCCTATACCGAAGCCTCGCCTTCTCCTGGGAGGGAGGGGCAGGACTTTAAAACAGGACCTTGGGGCCCTTTCCCTGTCCCTCCTCCCACCCTGTCCTCTTTCAGCCACTCAACCCTAGGCAAGGGAAGGACACAGCAAGTGCTGCGGTATCAAGGGACTCCAGAAGAGGGGGCCGAGGGCCTGATCGGGGGCAGCTAGGGCTTCAGGCCGGAGCCCCGTTCTAGCTCACCTTCAGTGGATTGGCCAGCAGCATGACCTGGGTGATCGCTGCAGGTGGCTGGATGGGGCTAAATGGAGATAGCTCTGTCCCAGATGGTGGCTGTAACTTCACCTTCATTGACTAAAGAGAAAAAGAAGCTTATCTGAAGAGCGATGGCAGGTGCCCGTGACGGAGAGCCCACTGGAGTCATGGACACGTGCAGCTGCCCATTGGCCTTGAGGTCCCTCAGCACGGGTTCAAGAGAAGGTAACCTCCGTCTTTAGAGGCCCCAGGAAACCAGACGTACCTTTGGCACGGCGGCCTGCAGCACGATGCTCTTGATAGGCAAGGGAGCTGTATTCAGCATGGACACCACCACCACTAGCACGTCAGGCCGTCCAGGCGGACACTCCTTGGCAAAGTGGAAGAGGATGCGGAAGCCGTTTTTATCATAGGCTGTCACAGGAAGGGCGCTACCTGTAAGAAGAGGTCAGGTGAGTGTGGAAGGAGAAACCCTACCGAGCCCTGAGGGGAGGGTGTGTCGTTGGGCCTGGCTCAGCCCAGGCTGCCACTCCCTCCCTGAAAGAACTGTCAGAACCACCCAAGAGGGCACAGTGGCAACAAGCAGAGGCTGAGAGCACAAAAGGCGGTCATGTTTGGCTCTAAGGGATCTGGGCAAGGAGAACCTGGGACCACCCCTCCCCATATCACTGCAAGCTGTGGGCCCCACTTCCGCCTCCCACCCCAAGCTTCCCACACCTACTAGGCTTGATAGATTCCAGGGGGACGTGGACACTGGCCAGGGAGAGCTCTGGCCCCTTCATGGGGCTGCCCTGGGACTGGAAGGCAGGCGGCTGGAAGAGAGGGCTGCCAGGCCCTGGGGAGAAGGGGAGGAGAGGCCTAGCAGTGGTGCTGGTGGGGATCAGAGGGGAGGTGGTGGCCCCAGGGAAGAAGATGGAAGAGACAGGTTTCACCACGCCTGAGTTCCTGAGAAGCAGGAAGAAGGACAAGGCAAGTCAGAGACCACAGGCAGCTGCTGGGTCAACCCCTCATCCATCTTCCAGAACATGGCTAGTTCTTACCACCCCCACTCCTGTTTCCAGATTCCAATGTCAGTAGACCAAAAAAGGAACATTCCCCAGACCCTCTGGAGCTGCTAAGCTGAGGCCCAACCCTCCCCACCCCCACATCTCCCACTCATTACACTCTGGTCTCTTCAAGAAGATGATCAAGGGCATCCAGCTGGAGCAGGGTGCTGTCCCCCAGAGCCGAGCCATGGTACCCGAGGGCTGTGGACTCCGCCTTTGGGGCCGAGGCTGGGGCCAGTCCAGTCGGGAACAAGAAGGAGCCTGCTTTGGGGGCAGGAACACTGGCTGGGACCACAGGAGCTGGGAAGGGAGAAGGCAGCGGGGCCTGGGAGCTGCCTGCAGAGGGCGCTGAGGGCGGGGCAAGAGGCCCATCTGAGGGGCTGCAGGCGGCACTCCCAGGCTTGGGGCTGCAGAAGTCCAGGTCCGACTGCTCATTCTGTTAGGAAGGGAAAGTACGAGTGAGCTAAGCGGGGAAGGCTGTTGCAGTTCGAGGGTTTTAGGTCTCCAACAGGGGGGCCCTACTAGGACTCCACTGGACTAAGAGCCCTCTGAAGGACCCAGGCCTGCCCTGGGTTGGGATCAGTGTTCTCCAGTGCAGCCCAGGCAGTGCCACAGGGAGTGAGGACAGCCAGGGCCAGAGCCAACTACAGCTGAGGATGAACTTGGATGAGGAAATCAGTGAAACTGGTTGAGTATTTTAGTGCTGTCCCTACCTGGAACAGGGGCCACTGGCTGTTTGCAGCTAACTCTTTGGAAGGACCGGCGGGGGCTGGGTCAGCAAGGCCTGAAAACAAAGGAGAAGAAGGTGACAAGAAGGGGCTCTGGCCTTGGGGTAGCCCTGCTCACCCTCAAAGGGTCACATGACAGAAGTTGCTGACAAAAGGGTGAGAGGTGGGAACAAAGATTTATCCAGGCAGCCTCCAGTGGGGAGGGGCAGAGCAAGACCCCAGCCCATATTGTCCATTCTGGAGCTTGTATGCACACTGCCCTGGGGGCCTGAGTGCACTGAACTTGACCCTCCTTATACCTGAAGTCCTCTTCCCCACCCCAGCTGATAAGTACACGGCGCATTCCTGGGCCCTCTTCCCAATTCCACACGCCCTGCTCTGCTGACCCCACCCGAAGTCCTTCATAGCCTCCCTCGAGGACGCACCCAAACAGAGCAGTTCCTCGTCCAGCAGGCAGAGGGTGTTGCTTGTGCTGTTGGGTTCTGGGGTGGCCTCAGCCTGGCTGGATGAGTGGCTGCGCCCAGGTCCTGAGGTCTGGGGGGGTGGAGGGAGGATAGGGATGCCAGAGGCTGGGGGGGCAGGGGCCAACACCAAGGATGAGCTGCTTGGTGTGTCCAACTCAGCAAGGTCGATGAGAGTGCCCTGGTTCACAGAGTGGTTTCCTGGATGGGCAGAAGGAAGGGGACACGAATGACTGGGGGCCACTCTAGCGGCTAGCAGAAAGCAAACGCCGAGTACAGCCTCCAGCCTAATAAGAAAAGCTAGCAAAGAAAACACTCTCCATAGCTCCTGGCCCCTGGGAAGCTGGAGGAGCACTTGGAAGGGCTTAGAATCCCCTCGGCCCCTGTGGGATGACATGCAGGTCAAGCACTCATGGCTGGGTGGTGGGGTCTGGGGCTGGTCTGGATGGGCCCAAAATGGGGAACTAGAACATTTTACCTTCAGCATCTGGCATGGCTGAGCTGGCTATCTCACCATTGATAACCTGCCCTTCAACAATTGTTTTGTAAGAGTTGATGACCCGGGAGAGGTTGTCACTGGCTTGGAGGATGTCCCCTAGAGTAGAAAGAGGTACTTCTCACTCTTGGCCATGACACTCCCCAAACACCCCTGGCCAAATCCAAATTCCAGGGTCATCCTCATCGTCTACTCTTTGACTCACCCAAACTACTGTCATTGTCTTCTGTCTCACTGGCCAGTTTGAATAATGTCCGCCTCTTATTCTCACATCGATCAAACAGCTCCTGAAAGAGTCCCAGACCTAAAAGTAAGGTCTACAGTGTCCCCTGGCAACGATTTAATTCAGTGTCCATGTCCAGAAAATCGGGCTCCCCTGGTGCCACGGTCAGTCACTGGTGGAACGGGGCTCTGAGCATGCCTTTCTTGCTGCCAGCTTCCACCGTGCTGCATCACCTAGGACGCCTGCTTAGGACCAGGGAAAGTAGGTCCTTTCCTGTCCCCGAGGCCAGCATAGGCCACAGAATTCAGGGTTTCCCTGTGACCAAGGACTAAGGTGCAGCATCAGGGGCACGTGGTGGGTCTCTCTGCCCGAATATTCCAGAGGCAGAAGGCGTGGCAGAACAGTGAGCCCTGAGGCTGGGTCCACAGAGTCCCCCAGACTCGGGTATACCCAATAGCTCTTGTGTCCTGAGTGGGTTAGCCACAGCGTATAAAGTGGGGGTTCCACCCCCAAACCTGGTCGCTCTGCTGATCAATAAGGAACAGCAGGCGTGTGGCGAGTTATGTCTACTGAGCACAGGTCGGCCCCCTCTCCTGGAGGCCGGCTCTCTTGGGCGTGCGCCTACCTTCATGAGCTCTTTGTCTGCCTCCGAAGAATCCTCTTTGCTGTAATGAAGCAGCATCTCGTTGAGCAGCTTTACGTTGTTATTAACCTCCTCTAAAGTGTGCAGACGCTTGGTCACCTTCTGGATCCGCGCCTCATCCTACATCAAAGACAAGGAGAAAAAGCTTAACTAGACTCATCCCACTGCCCCTGACGCCCCACAGCAAGGACGGTGCCACAGAACATGACAGAGGCGAGTCCCAGGGGAAGCTCCTCCTCGGGCACGGTTCTTGGGAACCACAAGGCCTCGGCCTCAATCTAGTTTTTCTTTTAAAATCATGGCCTGCCTCTCCACCCCTCAACTACCCCGTCCATGCTTGGGCTGGACAATCCATGCTTGTTCCTCTAGTCCTTTCTCCCCGAAACTGCAGTGTGCCTCCTGTTCTCTGGCCTCACACCAGGGGAAGGGACTCCTGCTCTGTGGTCAAGGGTTCCTCCGTCCCAAGGCCCTCGGACCACTTACTTCTTTTACCATGGACTTGATGAGCTTGTTGGCCTCTTGTAGGTCATCTGGGTTTTTGCTTTTCAACAACTTGGCTAAAAGCTGGAAGAGAAGGTACAAGAGTAGAGGAAAGGTAGCACCCCCCTGGAGACCACAGAGTAACTGGAGCTCCAGCAGCACGAACCCAGCCCCCGCCCCGTGTGAGGACGCTATCCGCGGGGGTGCGCTTTACCTTAGATTTCTCCTCATCATCAAAAACAGGATTCTTGGGACGAGGCGGTGGAGAGGGGATCAGTGTCCTGTCCACAGGGATCAGTGGGTCAGACTGCACGATGCCTGACCGGGAACACAAGGGGGCAGGGTGTTGGCTCACGCTGGGGTCACCTTGATGCCCTTCCTCACACAGCAAGGCGGGACCCATCCCTGGGATGAGGGCCTGCCAGGGGTCAGCCCATTAAACCGCAGCTGAGCCCGTCTCGTCCTCGGGAAGAAAGGGACGGCAGACATCCCCTCGTTCTTCCCGGCTTTAGCCAGCCTTTGGGGCTGCTTTAAGGCTGGGGGAAAGTAAGCACATACCCTGTCTCTTCAACATGTGGTAAGCATCCTTAATCTTGGTTTCTTCCGGCAAGGCCAACGTCCAGCTGTAAAGCAGCTCGATAACCTTGGTCTTCACCTTCTCAGACACCCTGTCCCCCAGGTACTAAGAGACAAAAGGAAACCGGAAAACCTCGTAACTGCCACCCGGAGGCAGAAATCATGGGAATGAAAGGTTGCTAGTCAGCTCCAGTCTTCAGGCCTACCCCAAAGCAGCAGGTGTTAGGGGTGTGTGACACAGTGCGGGGAGAGCAGGAAACCACCCACGGCAAAGCTCTCTCAGGGATACATTCTGTGGTCAGGCAGGGAGCTGGGAGCCCACCACTGTGTTTCCATGCACAACCTCTCAGAAGCAATGGCATTTGATCTCAAAAGAATTAATGAGAAGGTCTTAACTATGAAAACTGCTTTCTGTGCTTTAAGTGGTGCCCAGAGCAAAAGCCACACCAGCGTGCCACAGAAGCTGAGCAGCTGGGCATAACTCCTTACATCCACTTAAGATGGACCCAAGTGACCACTGTCCCCCGGAGCCCTCCCCCGGCATGTGTGCGCACCAGCGGCCGCATCACCTCTCACATTCGGCCAGGAGTCCATCAGAGGGCTGCCCGTCCCTGTGGCCTCCTGGCCCCCGTGCCGCCCTCAGGCCACGGACAGCTCTCTAAAGACAGTTGTGTGGAGAGCTGGTTGCACCGTGAAGCCAGTAAGATGGGAGAGGGGGAGGAAGGCAAAGGAGCTCCTAGAATGAGGAGACTGCCCCGACTGACCTTTGGAGAGACGACTTTGATTAGCTCATTCAAAAACCGGAACTTTCCCACTTCATTATGAAATCTCCGCCCACAGTTCTTCATGCACGCCTCCAGCACCTGCGGCCACAGGACAGGGGTGCTCAGTGCCGGCGGTCTGGGTCAGAGCTGGTGCTCAGCCAGGACCCTGCACACAGATCCAGGGATGGTTCCACCCAAGGAAGGAGCCGATCAGGAAGCCGGGGGCACAGCCCCGGGAACGTCAGGGCAACGGGACTGTGGGCCCCTCCAGTCCCTCAAACTGCAACCCTCTGCTGGGGAAGCTGAACCAGAACTAAAGTAAGAAATACTGAGACTCGGATACCGAGACAGTGCGTGCCTGTGTGTCCTAGAAGGTGCGGGCCTGCAAGACTGGCCGCAGAGTTCAGAGGAGGGACTGAGGCCCAGAGGTACAAAGTTTCCCTGACCTGGGCCCCAGGCTCCTATCAGATGGGAGATGATGTTGAAACAGTTCTCATTTTTGATGATGTGATCTCTTCCCTCCTCCTGCCCCCATCGATTTCCACCCCCTGGGGCACACGAAACTGCCTCATGCTTTCTGTGCTGCCCGTGGCTCTGGTGCTTGGAGTTTATGTGGAGGAGCACTCCACCACCGTGTTCCCTTCCTCAGCTTCTGACTCTGTCAAGCTGGGTTTTTCTTTTTTAAAGATTTATTTCTTTATTTAGCAGAGAGAAACACAGCCAGAGAGGGAACACAAGCGCGGGGGGGGGGGGGGGGGGGGGGGGGGGGGGGGGCGGGCAGTGAGGGAGGGAGAAGCAGGCCTCCTGCCAAGCAGGGAACTCGATGCGGGGCAATCCTGGCACTCTGGGATCATGACCTGAGCCGAAGGCAGACGCTTACTCACTGAGCCCCCCAGGCGCCCCTAAACGGCGCTCTTCAACCACACCACTACTGACATCTTGGGCATGTTCCGTGCATTAGAAGATGTTCAGTAACATCCCCGCTCTCTACCTGCCAGATGCTAGTAGCACCCCACAAAGTGACAAGCAAAAGTGACCCCAGACACTGCCCTGGCGAGCAAAACCGGCTGAGAACCAGTTTTAAGGCCTTCGCTCCACAGTGAAAACAGGTGTGCATGTGGGTCTTCCGGGTGCCCTTCCTGAATAAAGTCAGGGGAGAACCCTGGGGGTCCTCTGAACGCGGTTGTGCCCTGAATCCTCTTTGTCCAAATAAACAGTAAGACCTGCTAGTGGGTGTGATGCCTTGAGAAGGAACTACCATTACTTTTAGCTGCAGAACAAGTTATACTCGCCACACTTTTGTTTAGTTGGCCAACTCTTTTAAACAGCAAGACAGCTCTGCCAGCGTCCCTTCAAGAAGCCGCACCTGAGCCCCACCCTGGGCTCCTCTGGCTCCCTCCCTCAGCCACTCGGCCTGTCCCACGGACCCGCAGCCAGCCCGCAGGGACCGCACTCGGGGCCTCTCTGCAGCCTTGGGGCCTCGCACAAGGGCACACACATTGTGGGGCAGTTTAGGAAACATGTTCTGAACATTAATATCAAGGACTTCCAGCCGCCATAGGATGTGAGCCCTGAAAACCTCTGAGAACCCGGTCGGTGCACAAGGAAAGGCCTAGGCTCATTAAAATCTACCATCAGAGTGAAACAGCCTACCGTCAGTGCCTGGACCGCCTCCCATTCCTGCGGAGACTGGATCTTATGGGCCAGCAGTCGTACAGCGATCTGTGGCCTGCAAAACAAGCAGACCACGCTTTCAGGCAGATCTGGGGCTCTGTGACTGGCCCTCCTCGGCCAGTCAACTCTGCCGCTTGCCCCAGTGGCCTGGAGACTCACCCTTCAAGTTCTTTGTTGATCTGATCACAGAAGCCAATTATGTATTCCCAGTCCTCCTGGCGGTTGGAAGGATTGGTGGCCTTATCTTGGGACAGAGCAAAGTGGAGGACAATTGTTATAAAAAGCAAGGAGGACATAATGGAAGGTTTCCCAACAATTTTCAGGCACTGATATGAAGCTAAGTTTGTTTCCAAATTTCTTCTCTGATAGAGAACCGTCAACAAGTCAGTCTAGTATTTTAAAAGTCATAAATGAAAGGGAAAACAAATTCTCAGCCTTGTGAAGCTTAGAGCAGACCACAATCAACAGGACAAATAATTACAAACACAAACAATAAAAATCCCTAAAGATACCCGTAAAAATGTTTAAAATAACCAATAAGTGTAAGTAACTCTAGTTTTATAAATATAAGCTATTAAGCAAACAGGAATGATCAAGAAGTGTCTCCCAGAGAAACTGAAGCCAGGTGATACTTGTTAAAAAAATAATATACTGGGGCGCCTGGGTGGCTCGGTTGGTTGGGCGACTGCCTTCGGCTCAGGTCATGATCCCAGAGACCTGGGATCGAGTCCCACATCGGGCTCCCTGCTTGGCGGGGGGCCTGCTTCTCCCTCTCTCACTCCCCCTGCTTGTGTTCCCTCTCTGGCTGTGTTTCTCTCTGTCAAATAAATAAAACCTTAAAAAAAAATTAAAAAAAAATATACTTAGGAAACTTATTTCCTACCTACCCTTTAAAAAGGATATTTTCAAAGCGCACCTGGGAGGCTCAGTCTTTAAGCATCTGCCTTCGGTTCAGGTAATGATCCCAACATCCTGGGTTTGAGCTCCATATTGGGCTCCCTACTCAGCGAGGAGCCTGCTTCTCCCTCTCCCACTTGCCCTGCTTGTGTTCCTTCTCCTTGTCTGTCAAATAAATAAAATCTTAAAACAAACAAACAAAACAAAAAAAAACCTTTTTCAAGACCTAACTTTTCTTTTTTTTTTTAAGATTTTATTTATTTGACAGAGAGAAACACAGCCAGAGAGGGAACACAAGCAGGGGGAGTGAGAAAGGGAGAAGCAGGCTTCCCGCCGAGCAGGGAGCCCGATGTGGGGCTCGATCCCGGGTCTCCAGGATCATGACCTAGCCGAAGGCAGTTGCTTGACCACTGAGCCACCCAGGCGCCCCAAGACCTAACTTTTCTTAATGCTTTAAGTGTTATTTATTTTCTTAGACAGGAAAGAGTGGGGATGGAAGAGGAGGGGGAGGAGGAGAAGAGGGATGGAGAGCAACCCAAGTAGGTTCCACACCAGTGTGGAGCACAGTGCGGAGCTTGATTCTAAAATCCTGAGACCATGACCTGAGCCATGAACAAGAGTAGGTCACTTAACCTACTGAGCCACCGAGACACCCGCTGCTTTTAATGTTTTTTTAGACTACACGTCATAAATTAAGCTAATATTTACTGTGCCCCTACTAAGCACCAGTCATTGCGCTGTCGGCAGGATTGCAGAAACAGAATCTGAACTTAAGCATTCGGCACCTTCAAGTTTGAATGTTCTCCTAGGATTAAACACAGAGGCAAATGTTGGGAGAGTTCTCAGAGGGATCATGGAGGGTTTAAAAGCCAGGTGCCAGACGTCAGGCGTCCTGGAATTTGGTGTGGGTGACTTTCTCGTTATCCCCACAACCTGTGCTAAGGAGGGTGGCCCCCGCTGAGGGTGGTTAACCGTGTTCCCATCTCTGATTCACATCTTGGGAGTCTGCCTCTTCCAGAAAGCACTCTCAAGCTGTTTGCTAAATTTAGGGCTTCAAGTTCAGAAGACAAATGGGAGGCTGAAGGCGTATATCCTTTTTAAACACCCATGCTCCCGGAGCTGTCCCCCAGTGCCAAAAGCAGAGCCACGGAACCCTGGAAAAGTCCCTCCACACAAAGGGCGTCATCACAAGTTCCTGAATTCTGATTTCTCGTGAGTGTTGTCTTAACGCCCTTTCTCCTAACATTAAAAATCACTAGCTCCATGAACAGATCCTAACAAGGGCTCCCAGCATCCTCGCCTCCCCTCCCCCCACCCCCATGGGGCCTGGGGCGGAGGGAAGGCCTGCAGTGTTTCCACTCCAACTGCGAGAAGATTCTGACTGTTTAGGTTCCTATTTGGAGGAAAAGGAAATTATCTGTCCTCAATCCTGAAAAGAGAATTAGCAGGCTATCTACCTGGCTATCTATCTATCTATTTTTTTTTTTTAAAGATTTTATTTATTTGACAGAGAGAAACACAGCGAGAGAGGGAACACAAGCAGGGGGAGTGAGAGAGGGAGAAGCAGGCGTCCCACCGAGCAGGGAGCCTGATGCGGGACTCCATCCCAGGTCTCCAGGATCATGACCCGAGCCTAAGGCAGTCGCTCAACCAATTGAGCCACCCAGGTGCCCCTAGCAGGCCCTTTAAAATGTCAAGCTAGAAGAGAATCAAGATTAGTTCTATCAACAGCGGCTATTCAGGGGCGCCTGGGTGGCTCAGTGTCTAAGCGTCTGCCTTCAGCTCAGGTCATGATCCTGGAGTCTCAGGTTTGGGTTTGAGCCCCACATCGGGCTCCCTGCTCTGCAGGAAGCCTACTTCTCCCTCTCTCACTCCCCCTACTTGTGTTCCCTCTCTAGCTGTGTTTCTCTCTGTCAAATAAATAAATAAAGTCTTCAGAAAAGAAAAAGAAAAGTGGCTATGTATTGTCACAGTGGCCTACAAGCTGTCTCCTTCCAGAAGACCCATGCTTCTCCCACTGGTCGTCTGATATCTTCTCAGGTGTTGGCATGGCTTTGCTACTAATCCCTATCATTTGAGACGCTTAAAGTTCTCATATGACATCAAGAGGCTGAAGGATACAAAAAAATAAGGTCTGAGGGGCTACATCCCTCCCACTGCTATTATTGAGAAGAGTCACATACCTCGTGGAGTAAGAAAAAAAAGTAACACGCTCGCCTGCACTGCTGGCAACCAAAAAGCAAGGTACTGAGGGTAGCATGGATGCTCCTGGCCCCCCCGCGCACACGAGCAGTGGGCACTCACCGAACTGCTCTCCCCAGGCCTAAGTCCAACAGCACTTCTGCTCCCAGGAACATACCCACTTCTCTCTCATTGTGCTCAACTTCCCTAGAGTCCCACTTCCTTCCACCTTGATAGACTTTCCTACTGCAAATCTGCAGGGAGCGCTCTGCCTACATATGGGCACAAAAAGCCCTGGTTTCAGCAATGGCCAGTCCCAGTTCTGAGCCTCTCCTCCAACTCTCCAGCCCGCAAGCACCCTTAGGAACCAGAGGAAAGTTCTGGGAATAATTCCGGGTAACTCTATCTCTCCATTTGCCCACTGCCTCCCTCCTGCAGATGCACACAACTTTCCGCCCACTCAACATGCTCCATCACCTGGAACAGAGGTGACACCATAGCCTCCCCTGTAAGCCCCACCTTCTAGAACTGGCTCTAGGCTCTACTCTGACTCAAGGTTTCTATATTCAGGTCTCTCTTGAAAGTCTTATTCTCAGGGCGCCTGGGTGGCTCAGTTGGTTGAGCGACTGCCTTTGGCTCAGGTCATGATCCTGGAGACCCAGGATCGAGTCCCACATCGGGCTCCCTGCTCGGCAGGAAGCCTGCTTCTCCCTCTCTCACTCCCCCTGCTTGTGTTCTCTGTGTGTGTGTGTGTTTCTCTGTCAAACAAATAAAAAAATCTTTAAAAAAAAGAAAAGAAAGAAAGTCTTATTCTCTTGTGTGTCTGTGCCTCTAGATTCCCAGCTCTCATTTTCAGCTTAGTTCCACCACTAGCCTTGACTGTGGTGGGGCCTCAAAAGGTCAAGGAGGGATGACTCCAGTAGGGGCAGCACTGGCTACTCAATCCCAGCATGGCTCAGACATTTCACAGATGACAGACTCTATGTACATATGCCTTAGGGACGTGCAGAGGCAAGAACACAAGACGGATAGAAATCAAGAGTCAGCCTTCAGTGCAAGGGTCTTGAATTAATAAAGACTTTGTCACCAAGTCTTTGTCGAGCACCCACAGAAAATTAAGCACACAGGTCAAGTACGCTGTATAATACTATTCAGCCAATAATCGAACTAAAAGAAAACAAAGCACACAGCGCGCTAGGCCACGGAGAGACTATATAAAGAGTCCAAGATTCAGAGCCTACCCCTGGGGAGCTTTATGCTCTTCTGGTGCCAGTTGTGTGAAGTAACCAGAGCAAAAACTTAAGAGTGTAATTATATAATCTGGTACCAAAATGAGTTTGAAAACAAATTCATTACTTCTCTTTCCTGACTTCCTCATTTCTATAAATGGTGCTATCATTCAAAAGCTCTTCCTGCCCCCACGCCCAGGCATCCAGATTTGAACCCTCATCGCTGACACCTTCCTTCTCACCCACTTCCAGAAGCCCAGGGTCCCTTTCTTCTCAACGTCTTTTGAAATCTCTTTCTTACCCCTGCCTTCACTCCACCTCCTTACTTCTTCACCTGCTTCCGTAACTTCCGCTCCTTGGCATCCTGTATGAAATCACTATATCGATCCTCCTAAAACACTGATTTCACCAGGAACAGTAAGAACGGGGGCCTGATAACTGTCAAAATTTAAACTTCTTGGGCTGGAATTCAAGCTTTTCCAGAATTTGGTTCTACCTTCCCAGCTTTCTCTCCCACCACACTCCTACAAGAGCTCCCTGAAGTCAAAAAGAGCCAGTCCGTGGAAAGAATCTAAGATGGGTCTTAAAGCATTTAGTTGAGCAAAGCATAACAGGGCTTCCAGGGAAGAACAGTATGTGTTGGGGGGACAAGAACACCTGACTTAGCACAGCAAGGAGACTCTCAGGAAGCCACAAAGAGGCGGCAGTGGAACGACGTGATTACACAGTTCTCTTCTGGGAGCAGAAGGCAGAGTGCATGTTGAGGCACCAGGCCCAGCTGTGGTTTCTGTAATAATTCCGGCAAACCATGGCGTGACAAGGACCTAGACTAAGATAGTGTTAATCCCCAAACATTGGTTCATTCAACTGATAAAATTCACACCAGTAAGTCATAAGAGCTGTGAAGGTGAATAGCGGTAAGAACGGAACCTTGAAAAGAAAAAAAAAAAAAGAATGGGAAGAATCTTAACACCGCCACTAATGTCATTCTAATGGGAAAGATCAAAGGCTAGTCTAAGCTCTAGTGTCTACAAACACCATCCCATTCTCCCCCTCACCATTTCCACTCTCCCTCAAAAACAAGTCTGTCCCTCTCCTATTTCAAAATATAACTCTAAACCTAGCCTATTAAACTCAGCTTAGGTCAAATTACTCCAACACCCCCATTATTATCTAAGAATCAAATAGATTCCAGCGTAGTCATACCTGGTTGGAAGGCTCTGGGCAAGTGGTTTGAGTATAGTCAGGGTGTCCTCTTTTTGTGAAATTGTGACAGTAGTACTTCCTTCACTAGGATACTTGATACATGAATTAAATGAATGTCTTTGGAGTACTCTGGGCTCCTTGGAGAATAGTTCCCTATACACAGAGGACGTTACGACCTGCCCGCAACGGCAGATTTTGCAAACATAACCTAGGTTCATCCACCTGAAGGGGGTTTCTCATTAAGGTCAGGCTATTGGAGGAAACAGCCATTACCTCCAACAGCCTGGAGGCTCCAGATCTTGCACAAGGCAATCTCTAGGCATCTTGTCTTAGTACTCTGTCCAATTTCTGTCTTCACTTAAAGGCCTCCAGGGGCCTCTTCTAAGCCCATAGGAAAGTTAATTTATTAACCCTTCAGCAGAGTGCTGTGTGCTAACAAGGTCAACCCGTATTTCCTTAATAACAGTGTGAATTAGCAATTAAAGCAATAGGGCCGCTTTAACTACAACACTGGGCTGTGCTCCACAGCTTTGCTCAGAGTGTTACCTACGAATGACTCGTTAAGATGTTGTGTGTGTGTGTCCCCAACACGGACATCACCAAGCTCTGGACACTGCAAGAAAAGGGTAAGGCTGTTCTTTATCCCTTTTTGGATTCTTCTACTTCAAACATTCTGCCTGCGCAAGGCGGCCACTTGTCAAATACACGATCGCGATTCTGAAGCTGTGTATGCTCAGCGGCACCCACCGCTCCCAGAGTTTCAGCCCCAATCCTGAGGCACCGGGGTGCCGGAGTCACGGCGGCGCGCGCCCCACCACAATCTCCCCAAATCGCCGATGCCATGTCAGCGGAAGCACTTGGCTGCTGCTTCCCGGGAGCCCGCGGGGGCCCTGACCGGACCCGAGCGGACGCCGCCGCGCGCAGGAGTGGCAGGCGGCGCCGGGCGGGGGCCGGGGCGCCCAGCTGGGGAAGGGGCGTGATCGCCGAATGCTCGCGGCCAGGGCGAGTCCAGGCGCGGGCTGCCAGGCGACGCCGCCGCGGGCCCCTGGGAGTGGAGGGGGCGGAGTGGGACGGCGAGGGGCGGAGAGAGGGCTCGAGGGCAGACAGAAGCCGCTACGGCTACTCACTCAGCCAGGACTCCAGGCTCTCCCCTTCCGCCTCCGCCATATTGCAGCCTCCCGGGCCGGCCCAGCGGCCTCAAACCTCGCGAGAACCTGTGAGAGACGAGGCAGGGCGGGCCCTGCATGGGGTCCTGAAAGGAGGGAGCCGCGCCGCCGAGGCTTGCGTCGGACTGCGGCGGATAGTGAGACGCCGGCTGTTTACTTTTGACTCTTGCTTTTCGACCCCGGAGTGCGAGACTGTCAGCGCCCGAGTTTATGGAGTGACGCACAGATTTAGGACCCTGTGTAGCTTTTTCCCCGTCTCCGGTCACTCGCTCAGGCACGCCGAAGGCAGCCTCCGTGGGGTCCTCGTGGCCAGCCAAGATGGCTGCCCCCGCGAGGACGGTTGCGCGAGGGTGGTCTGTCCTGGCGCTGGGCCTGCGGAGTCGTGTTCCGCGGCTTCCCGGGTGAGAGGGCGGCAGGAAGCTGGGGTGCCACTTGCGACTTCACGGAGAGACCTGCAGGGAAGGAAAGGGCTGCAGGCAGACCACGGGGGGACCTGGAGAGAGCCTAGGGGCCACGATACCTGAGTTCAAACCTCCGAACTGGCTGCGTGACTGCGGCCAATGTGAAGGCATAGTGATTGCCCCCCGCCCGAGGGGTTTCAGAGTCGAAGCTGAAGGTCTTACCAAAGAGCTCAGAGCTGGGATTTCCGGGGGGTGGGGGAGTAGAGGTGCT